>JAWRVZ010001040.1:0-15000 GCA_037043235.1 Rhodeus uyekii
TGACCATGGGAGTATCACCAAGGGAAAGAAACAAAAAGAAATTGTCTCAACAATCTAACTTCACAATAAGAAAGGATTTCCCATCAAAGGACAGTCAAAAACCAATTATCCCTTAAGGATGAAGTGATGAGAGAGTAGCGCTAAACTCTCCGACCAGCTACTGACAGTAGAACATCTACATACATTCTACAATATCCTTCCATACATAACTCAAAAAGATGTAAAACCCCACAAGTATTTGAAGGCACCCCATTCCATCAGGTATGTGCTTAACATTTGAACTATTGCTTGTAAACTATAAAACAGCCTTGAAACTCTTTTGAACAGTGTATGAAACCAAATTTCTCGTTCTTAAGTAGAGAAAGCCCTTAGAACTGACTGGCAAACAGCCTGAACATTGTGTTTAGTGTCCTGAACCACGGTTTGACCTGACATAGCCTGTATTAATCTGTCAACCGGTCTAATGATTCGACCAAAGCGTGACCTGATTTGTGTGAAAGATCTAGAACTTGCTGGAACACTCACAGCATCAGCTACATTAGTGGGTGGCTGAGAGTACGGCTGGGCAGACCGAACTGTACTATCGGAATGTGCTACATGTAGATCTGAACTGTCTCTTGCATCGTCACTACAAACAGATGTTCTTGTATCCCTTGACATTTCGGATGAGTGACTCTCAGTTGCAGCAGGAGTGGCCGTTGTCAAAGGATCTTCCAGAACTCCACTTGGAGTTTGATCATACTCCTGATGGGAGCATCCTTCAGGCAGCTCTGAAACCCAGCTTACAGTTCGATTTCTGTAGTCAGATTCCTGAACTGATAGTGAATCATTCTGACAATCAATGTCTGCATCGTCACATGTGGATAATGCCTTGCCTCTCATCATCACTGAGCCATCCATAGAAACACTACTATGGCGATCTTCCTTGCTCCCAGACACTTCTGCATCACCACCTAGGGACTCATCCCCCTCTGGACACAATGATGGAATTGAATGTGACCTTTGAGACGAATCGGATGCATCAGAAAGCTGATCAGACAGGGAGTTCTCCATATTTACAGGTAAGAAATTCACCAACATCAACAGGTTTCGATGTACCACTTTTTCCTGACCTGTGGTTGGATTACGGATCCTGTAAGTGTGAATGTCTGGCTTATGGTCCACAACGGTGTAAACTGTTGACTCCCACCTGTCAGCAACTTTCTTTTTACCCCTTTCTGTTTTATTTGCCAGGAGCACCTGATCACCTATTTCTATGACCAGTCCTTTCACCCTTCGGTTGTACAACTCTGCATGTCTTTTCTGCTGTTTCGTTGCATGTTCTTGTGCGATCAGTAATGCCTCCTTCAGATCTTTGACTAGAATGGTCACAAACTTATCACAGCAGGTTAGAGAGGAATCATTCAAAACTGAACGAAAAAGAATGTCAATGGGTAGACGGGGCACACGCCCAAACATCAAATAAAAAGGGGCATACCCTGTTGTTTCGTGGGTTGTGCAGTTATATAGAAATGTCAGAGTCTGCAACCGTCTTGGCCAATCTCTTTTCACATCTGGTGATAAAGCTCTTATCATATTTCCAAGGGTTCTATTAAAGCGTTCCACGCTTCCATTACCCATTGGGTGATACGGTGTTGTATGTGACTTGTTCACTCCAGAGACCCTTAGTAGTTCTCTGATCAATTTGCTTTCAAAGCTTGGTCCCTGATCACTATGGACTCGTTCTGGAAGGCCATAAATGCAGAAATATCTGTCCCATAGCATCCTGGCGACCTGTTTGGCAGACTGATCCCGACACACAAAAGCTTGTGCTAGCCTCGTGAAGTGATCCGTCACTACTAAGACATCCACAGATCTGTTACTGGAGTCTTCTGCTGACCAGAAGTCTATGCAGACAAGCTCTAATGGTCTACTCGTTGAAATGCTCTCCAGGGGAGCTCTGCCAGAGGGATCTGTCGTCTTGCTTACAGTGCAACGCCGGCAAAGATGCACATAGTCCCTCACATTTCGTTCCATGTTCAACCAAAAGAAACGCTGCCTTGCCAGGTTGACACTCCGCGATTGACCCTGGTGACCACAATCATCATGGATGCCTTTCAAGACCACACCCACTAATGACTCTGGGACAACAAACTGATGGTGTTTTGTTCTTGATAGTCGGTCGTGGGACACTCTGTACAAGATACCATTCCTGATGGTCAGCTTCTCCCAGTGCTTCAGGTATCGAATGACGATCAACGACTCATTTGTCCTTTCCCTTCTTGTAGGCCTACGCTTACGCTCGACATAATGCAAAACCCTTGACAAAATTTTGTCTGCGAGTTGTTTTTCACGCAGCTCTTGTTCTGAATATGCCGGCAAAGTGTCCTGCCCTACAGACAGCATCTGAGGTAGGTGGTCAATGACAGACATTGCTCTTGCCCTAGCACCAATTTTCCACTCAACATGGGAGTTCAATATGGCAGAGACATCTGCATTCGGGAGAGTCAGAAGGTCTTCGTTTTGTTGGATGTCAGACTTGAATGACTGACTTAGATTAAGTACACTCTGCCTCCTATCTGAATCACATGAACGTCTGAAGGCCTCATGGACTGAATTTGTAGTCATCCCTCTGGAATCAGCCAGGAGTTCAACATATGGCTCTTTGAGCAGTCTCTGCATTACATCAGTTCTGACAAAAGGAACCCGACTCAGGGCATCAGCGACAGTGTTTTGAGGACCAGGCACATACATTATGTCGAAGTTGTAGCTAGCCAATTTAGCCACCCAACGTTGTTCACAACAGTCAAGTTTGGGTTTCGTAAGTATATGGGCCAAAGGATTGTTGTCAGTCAAGACTGTGAATTTGTGACCTTTGAGCCAATGACTGAATTTATCACATACTGACCATTTCAAGGCCAAAAACTCCAAACGATGTGCTGGATAATTCTGCTGCGATCGAGAAAGGGACTTGCTGGCAAATGCTACAGGCCTGGCCTTTGATTCTCCCTCTGGGATCTGTGAGAGCACGGCTCCAATGCCATCTAAGGAGGCATCTGTTGCCAGTATGAATGGCCGATCAAAATTTGGATGGGCAAGTACAACACTTTCGACCAACAGTGTTTTTAGCTTCTCAACTGCCTGGTCCTGCTCTTGTGTCCAGTCACTAGGTTTCAACTTCCTATTCGGATGATCACGATTCACCTTCCTCAGATTCTTTCCTCTTGTCTTCTGGCCCTTCAGAAGATTAAAGAGTGGCTTGGCTATGGCAGAATAGTTTGGAATAAAGTGCTGGTAATAATTCACCATTCCCAGGAAGGATCTTATTTTCTTCGGAGAAGGAGTTCTTCCATCCCGTTCCATCAAGTCCAAGCTACTTAACTTAGAGATGCTCTCAACTTTGGTTTGGTCTGTGGACACACCAGTCTGATCAATCATGTGACCAAGGAACTTCACTGATTTCTTCATCAGGTGACATTTTTTTGGTGCCAGTTTGAGATTGTATGTGCGAAGCCTGCTAAACACCATTTCCAACCGATCAAGAGCAGTTTTCTCATCTGGGCCAAAGACAATCAGGTCATCTAGATAACACAAGAGACTGAGGAAGTTTTCATCCCCAAATATGTTGGTCATCATACGCATGAAGCTGCCAGGACTGTTGCAAAGGCCTTGGGGTAAACGGTTGTACTCAAAAAGGCCCATAGGTGTCGTAAAGGCGGTAAACTTGCGGTCCTCCTCATGCAGCGGCATATTGTAGAATCCGGATGTCAAATCCATTGTGCTAAAGAGGGCATTACCACCAAGCGCTGCCAAACAATCCGCCTGATGTGGGAGAGGGTGCGCATCTTTCAGCGTCCTCTTATTCAACCACCGGAAGTCGGTGCACACCCGCAGGTCCCCATTCTTCTTCCAGACCAAAACGAGAGGAGAAGCGTACTCGCTGGTAGATCGCCTAATTATCTCCTTCTCCTCCATTTCTGTCAGAACCTGACGCAGTTTCTGATATTGACTGGGTGCTACTCGTCTGAATGGAAGCCTGAATGGTCTGGTATCTGAGAGGTGAATTCGATGCACGAAACTCTTAGCTTCCCCACAATCAAGATGGTCACGTGAGAAGATGTCTTCATAACTCAGAATAAGGTTAACCAACCGTTGTTTGGATGCATCCGAGATATCACAAGAGTCGATGTTAAGGATATCCAGACCAACTGACTTCAGTCGCTCACTCACAGGAGGCACGTCGACCACATCATCGGATAAACTTGTTGAGCAGTTTACAAGGTAGGGATTGACTGTATTGGTGTGATCAATATCTTCGAGTGCAATGCATGGATAAAGGTCTGCAATTTTTGCATTTCGCCTCAACGACACTGGAGTCCCTGATGTGTTGATAAGCTTCAAGGGAACCCACCCATCCCCCCACAGAGACGTGATTAGTCTAGCCACCATAACACCTCTGGGAGCAGAGTGAGAAGATGTTGGTTCAGTCATGACTGCACTTCCTGGGGACACAACAGTTGATTTGGGCAGCTTCCCCCATACTAAATACTCACGGCCTGGCTCTAGATAGACAGCTGAATTGCATCGCACTGTTCCTATCTTGTCAGGTATCTCCTCTCCTCTCCAGCGGTTTACTCCAGCAAGCATTGACAAGAACCTTTCACACTCAGGGTCTGCTGATGTTGGACTAGACACAGCTTGCCAAAATCCATCACAATGTTTGAAGTATCTGAGGATGTGTTTAATAACATTAGTCCCGAGGATCAGCTCATCATGTTGTCCAGGAACTACTAAGGTTGGTACTTCCATCTTTATACCATACACCTCCATGGTGAGTTTGAACGATGATTTAGGCTTCACATGCAGCCCTCCACAGCCAACAAGCATAACATCAGTTTTGCATTCACCACATTCATCCACTGCCCCAGCTGATCGCAGTTTCATTTCAGCAGACTCGTTTATTGTGCAGGCCATCGAACCACTGTCCAACATCGCACTCAATGTCACCCTATCTCCAATCTTCACTGGCGTATAAAAGAGACTGTCATGTCCACCCACAATGTGAGTATTCTGATAAATGACTTCTGAATGATCGTAACTTTCTTTGGCTAAAATATACTCATTCTCTGACTCACAATCTCCAATGGCTTGGGAGTTACTAGGAAGACCCGCACTGCCTCCCTCAAAATACGGGTCTGCTAGTTTCCCTCACGCTGTGTCTGGGCAGAAGAATGCTTAGAGCATTCTTTCTTTGTGTGCCCTGGGGAGAAGCATGCAAAACACAGTTTATCTGTCATGCAATGTGTCACTGTGGTGTGTTTGCTGTCATTACAGACTCGACAGGCACTTCTGACAAAACTACGTTGCTGTCTAGACCCATGTCTTGGATTGGAAGCATCAGAGAATTTTACCCTGTCCATGAGCTGCTCCATCATCTCCATCATACGAGTGAGCAATTGACTCTCAGCTTGTTGGGTGTGTTGTGCTATCGCTGGAGATGGGGATAAGCAGAACGGTCGGCATGGCTGATGTTGTTCCTGGCTGGGTGCTAATGTAGGCTCTGGCTGGTGGCATGCCTGAGCATCAAGTAAAGAGCTGAAAGATTGAGCTGGAACAGCGGGAAACTCAGTCTTGGGGTGATTGTACATGTCACGTTCACTGCTGAATACCGCGGTTGTGTGGTTCCGTAAATTTGCCGTACTGTTTCCCCGGCTCCTGAATTCCCTCTGGTAGTCGTCAATCCTGCTCTGTATTTCTTTTGCACTCCATTCTTGAACAGGCTTGCATCTGAACATGCTCGCTAAACTGGGGTCAGGACAGAATTTAACAAACATCCGTGTTACCTCCTCTCCTATGTCGTCAAAAGCTTTCCCTTGTCTTCGCAGTCCCAAATCTGCCAGATCAGCCGCCTTATTAATTCGGATCCAGTAATCCACAGGATTCTCATGAGCTCTGGGGAGAGTGGCATAAAAATCTGCGAGAGGCAGGCAAGATGGTGCTTCACTGAAGTATTGCATAAGAATGCCATAAATCAACTCAGGGTTCTGTCTGACGTTGAGCTTACCATCACTGCGTAGACTGATCTTGACAACATCCCTTGCCTTTCCAGCCAGTCTACTCATTATCTCTTCAGCTTGATCTTGAACGGAGCACATTTGCTTTCTTAAGTAAGCTTTTGTCCTGTCCACCCACTCCTCAATACCACACTTATCAGAGCCATCACCCCTAAATGTATCATACTCTGACTTCATGTGCACTGTTACTTGTGGTGTCATCACTTGTGTATGTGTACTCTGTTCTGTGCGTGCTGGTGTCTGAGTGTAACTGAGTGAATTGGTCTGGCAGTCAGAGTTTGTATTTAGTAAGCCAGCAGACATTAGTTTTGCCACTACTGACTCGCCTATTTGCGAACCTAACTGGCCTACCATGTCTGTGAGGTGGTCAAAAGCTATTCTATCCACTCCAGGCGTAGAGGTGTATGGACCCTCAACAGGAACCCGACCAACAGGAGTACCACCCAGGGCTTGACTTAACCCGATACCCCTACCGTTGTCAGCATGTAACTGTGGTTGTCCAGCCCCCTGACCGATGTTTTCTCTGAAGATACCACCATCTGTGTTACTACGTAACCATGTACCCCTTCCTCTGGAGAAACCCATGTTACCATAACAGGATGTTTCTAGGTCACCATCATACTCAAGTTTATCATCCATATTGAAATTAAAAATTTTATATAAAAAAAAAAGAATTTAAACAAGCACACTATCAACAATATTGATAATGAGAAGGCTCACTATCTGAAATTAGACCATGTAAACAATGGCAATCGTGTGTCCATGCGTTGTGTTTTTGCGAAAAACGAATCCAAAGTCCAAATCACAAAGTGTGAGTATGTATATACTTGTCCTCATCCAAACCATAGAAAACTTGATCCACTGACGAAGTTGACCCTTTACACAGCAACCACGATCGATCTGCGTCGAGCTGATCAAAGGATCCAAGGAGTCACGGCACCAGTGTAACGGATGTGAACAGACACACTCACACTCGGGCTTCTTTTCATATTTCTTATTGGAAAGACAGAAAAGTACAATTTTCTCTGGTTAAACAGATACTGCAGACACCCGTAAAACACAGCAGCAGCAATACTCAAATCTGCTCTACAGCAAAGTTAATCACATATTAAATATATACATACAATGCAAACATTAACAATGTCCCTGTAACTTAACATTGACAGTGTAGTAATACAGATGAAAATGACAGAAGAAAATGTAAAAACTCACTAAGTGCTATTAAGAAACACAAAAACCACATACCTTATTGGAAAGACAGAAAAGTACAATTTTCTCTGGTTAAACAGATACTGCAGACACCCGTAAAACACTAGGAAAACAGAAATTGCACACTCACTAAACTCATGAAACAATTGTCAGATCGTTAACACAAGAAATAAACTCGTTTCACCTCAGATGATGCACAAGGAAATTTTATACTTTTATAACAATCTGAACAACCGTTAAAGTGTTAGATAAGTTATACACATGTTCAAATACAACCATAAAAGTAATTGTGTCGAAAAGACTCGCATTAATCATCGTAATTAATTTTATAAGTCAGAGCGCGAAAAACCGTACATACCAGCAGCAGCAATACTCAAATCTGCTGCCGTACGGCAAGAGAGCGAGGACAAAATACGATGCCTGCAGTACCGTTAATAGCCACAAGAGGGGAGACCTCAAACACTTAATTTAACCAAAAACATTGTTTTATGTAATTCACACAACACAAAACCTTTTTAAATTGAATACTCTTTTCTAACCCCATTACATATATAGGCAGAGCTCAGAAAAACTAAATTTGGAAATGCAACACGGAAGACAGGTTTGTGAAGGGAGAACGGTGGCAGGGAGAGGGTGGATGCGTGGAGGAAGACAAAGAGCTGTTATTTCAGATGAAATAAGGGCAACACTTATAGACATGTCATGAATGATGGTCTCTCATTGAGAGAGGAAGGGTTGAGGGTGCAACCCAATCTGCAAAGATCCACAGCTGCATCTGTCATGCTAATTTTCCAGCTTTCAAACAGGTGAGAGTTTCATCCTTACAGTAAATGAAAACATTACAGGAATTTATTTTGTATTGCAATTATAGAATATTTACACATATGTACATTACAGTAAGTTTGACTGTAACATATTTTTACAACAGGAGCCAAAGGCTGCCCCCAACAGGAGGAAGAGAAACATTATTTTCAGATGCAGGAAAATGCTGTTGTTGACATGATTATGGTCACCAGTGCAATACTGTAAAACTGTGGGATATTCAGATAGAGAGCTGCTGATAATGATATATTTGGAAATGTTACAGGCCTGGTTCTTCCCCAGGAGCACGAGAGAGAACATTAGATGTGATGCTGATGAAACCTGTGGCTGATGCTACAGAGAGGCAGGATTAGCCCTTCAATTATTTGTTTGAATTACAGTCTGTACTTTTAGTTTCTACCTTTTTTCTCATTACTGTAAATCCGTAAATTACTACAGATTATTGAAGCAAACTGCTGATTTTCATTTACGCTAAAGAATTGTTATGTTTTAAAAATGTAAATACTGTATATATTTATTTTTAAGTAGACAAACGATGTCCACTTACTCTCCAGGCAGGCTTTATTTTTCCACTACATCTATTTTTATGTTTCCAAAACATTTAGTTTTGATTATATTATATTAGACTATATAAAAATTGAAATGATAAATTTCATAAAAACGTTTTAGCTTAGGCTACTATGAAAAGTAAGTCTAACCTATCTGTTACTCCATGCACAAACCCAAACTCAATCCGGTGGCTGTTTGTGCTCTACTCCAGGTTTTGCGGTGCGTCACGTAAACCATTACTTAAAGAAACAGTGTTCACATATTGAATACATGGTTATTAGGATATTAGTGCTACTTAATTTAAATTAGATTAGATTATATTAGATTGTGTATGTGAAATAGTATGTGAAATTATGTAATAAAAAATTACTCATTTGGGCAAATTAGCATAAGCTCTTATGAAAAGCACGCTTAGCCTAATCGATTTACACAATTCTCAATCCATACATAAAATTTTTATTCAGTGCTTTGAAAAGACACGTCAACATGCATTAACGTCTCAGGTTATGTATGTAACCATAGTTCCCTGAGAGGGAACTGCGTGAGAACGCCATCTCAATGTCAGACCGCCAACTATGGCGACTGGCTAGAATAGCTAGTCAGCGAAAGGTAGTTCTTTGGAATGCGTATGCCTTGGGAGCGCAACGGGGATTGCACAAGCATTTGGTGAAAGTGCGGAGTGACAGAGCTAGGCCAAGAATAAGTACCTGATACAGGTAAGCCTTCCCCTGCTTGAGGAAGGATGGAGATGTGGGAATAAGCGTCTTAAGCGTCGATGGTGACAAACCTGATTTGAGACACGATCACGCGACCAGAAACTCTACTAGGGAAACAAGCCTATTGAGACTGGTCTCTGGTATCTGAAGAATGCCCACCCCAGGGCCCGGTTTCTTGGGGTGCTCTAAGACCCTCCTCGGAGGGGGCGACTTCCCCAGAGCAACCCGACTCAGGGCGGCAGCAGAGGAAGATCACCAGTGTGAGCCCGGATGCACTTAGCGTCCTCAGATCCGTCCTCCTACCAGTAGGCTGTGGCTGAGAGTGCCGGACCCGACCTCCTGGTTTTTTGGGGGTGTTGGTGGGTGCCGACACTGGTTTTGCGCAGCCCTGTGAGAGGAGCTGTGAGGCTGCGGCCACAACTTAAGGGCGGCGAGGCAGTATTTCCTGAATGCCGGCTGCGGTGTAGCACCATCTTGAAACCTCTCGATGACCGATTTTACGGAGTCGCCAAAAAGGCCAGGAGGTGACTGAGGGGCGTCCAGGAGAAAGCTTTTATCTCTTTCTTTATTTGCTGTTAAGTTGAGCCAAAAATGCCTCTCTGTTGGCCACCAGAGCTGCCATGGAGCGACCAATGGAGGAGGCCGTCTCCCTAGTGGTCGGACAGACACATCCGTTGTCCCGTGAAGTTCGGCTACTGCCGCTCGGCCAATACCCTGCCCTCGTCGAGGTCCCCGAGCAGTTCCGCTGCAGCAGCGCAGTAGTGTGTAAACATGCTGCTTCCTGGATGGACGCGGAATATACTCTGCCCACCAGTGTTGAAGTGACCTGCATTGGCTTGGTGGGCAACGTCGGAGCTTTCAGGGTCGATACCGATTGTGAGAGAGCCTCCTCTACTTTAGACATCACCCCATAACCAAGGCTATGAGCCCTGAAGGTCCCTGGTCTCGGCAGGCCAGTGTATGTTAAGCTGCGAGACAGCGTGAGTCACAACCTCCGGAAGGTGGAAGGTGGAGGAAGGTGGTGAGTCTTCCTCTTCAGCCTCAATATTAACAACATCCAACTCAGAAGTAAGTTGCAAGTTCCCTTGAAAGGGAATTATTTACACCTTCAGAATTATCTCCTATTACTTTAATTACACGTCCCTTTTTATCTCCCCTTCACATCATCATCATCACCCCTCCAAACCCAAACTCAATCCGGTTCCTGTTTGCGCTCCACTCCAGGTTTTGCGCTGCACCACGTAAGCTTTACGTAAAGAAACAGTGTTCACATATTGAATACAGTATTGGGCTATTATTTTGTTTAGGGCGCATACATTAGACTAAAGGATTTTAAGAAAATAAAAAAAACTTTCTAAATAGGCTAGAAGTATTTTATTGTTGTTGTTGTTGTTGTTGTGGGAGTTACTGATGCTGTAGAAATGACGCTGTCAAGCAGGGCTTTCTCTTTTTTCCACACAAGAAAAACAAAAAGTGAACTTCCTGTTTCGGGGTGGTCCACGGAGTCTGAGAGAGGGAGAGAGAGAGAGGGAGAGAAGGAGGGAGAGAGGGAGAGGGGGAGGTCTCGCATTCTCGCGCTGCCGCTGCAACTTTGGGCTCACGGGACCGGCGGCACCGAATACGGAATGCCGTTTCCAAAATCCAACTTTAGAGAAAAGTTCTGTGGAGTTTGTGTTGAAGTGATCCCGAAGCGGAGAATATTCACACCGCAGTGAAGAGGAGAGCTCAGAGCTCCTATCTGCATCTGCATCTGTGTGTGTGTGTGTGTGTGTGTGTGTGTGTGTGAGAGAGAGAGAGTGAGTGTGTGTGTGTGAGAGGAGAAAGAGGGGCTTTATTGGAAATTCTCGAACCCCCATCGGGACGCTCTCGGCTTTCAGCTCCAAGTTTTCCAGGGAAAAGTGGAGTTTTCTGGGATCACAGCGAGGCCACACAGACTGATGAAGGCAGAATCCATTCTTCAAAGGTAACGCGCTATTCCTCAGAATCTGTGCGTTTCATGTAACGCGAACTTGTTACATTGTATCGGATCTCTCTCTCTCTCTCTCTCTCTCTGAGTGTCGATCAAGGGGAATGTTTGCGTATTGATTAACAATCCAAACATGTGTGTCTATCTATTACACACTCAGCTGCTGAGGATCTCTTGAGTAAATGCGGAACACAGAAGAGCCTAAAGATCACCACAGATGCCATTAAACGCAGAATGTCAAGAACTTTTCCTCACGTCTCTATTCTCAGTGATGAGCAGCGCTCAGACTGCATGACGGTGGTCTCGCGTCGGTCCCGGTGGTCTCAGACATTGCGACTAACGAAGCATTCAGATGTGTGTGTGTGTGTGTGTGTGTGTGCATGCTTTCAGGTGTGATTTGGTGTTGTTCTGCGTGTGGTTTGAGGATGGTCAGTGATAGTTGCAGTGTGGAGGTCAGTCTGTTCTCCTGCAGGCCGCTTCTCAACAGCTGTTTCTTGTAACGGGAAATACTTGAAGTGCCGAATATCTTTCCCAAATGTGTCCATCTAACCTGAAGCCACTGACTACGTGTCTTCTAACGGGAGGTCCTCATGCCAAACGACAACAAAGAAATGTTGCATGTCAATATTTAAAAATATTTGAATATATTCAGTTTGCATATATATATGCAAGATAACATAATATTTTTAGGCAACCAGGCAGCTTTTTTAAGTTAAACCAGCAATATTTTTTTTTACAGTTTTTACAGTGTAATAAAAGCAAGCTGAGAAGAAACCATATATGTATGTATTTATGCACTATTTTTGAATTGTCCAGGATGGGGGATTCTTGATTTGTTTGATTGCGCTTAAAACTACATATTATGTCAGATCAAGAGAGAAAGAGAGGCTGTGAAAGTTAGGAAAGTCAGGCATCTAATATAATCTTTATAAATCTGTGTAATTGCCGTGTGAAAATCTCATATGAGTCTATGTCCTAATGACAGGCTGATGTCGTAACGCCGTAAAGCCCCGTGTCTCATAGCATTTTTGTAATTAACATTAACATAATGAATAATATTTAAAGTGTCCAGTGATCAGGAAAGAAATAAGTGACTTGTATTTCCATGCATTACTTGAATAGAAAAGCTTCTTCTGTTTAAGTATTTTTCTGACCTCCGGATGCCTCAGTCCATCAAAAGAATATCTGGTTTTTAATATGCCATGAGTTTTATTCGAATGTTACCGTTATCTTGACAACCAGCTCCATCTGTCCTGTGTTTATGGGATGTACGGAGAAGCTCTGCTTTTGGCTTGTTTCTGCACAGTTAGATGCATGAAGACGTCCGCGTTTGCGAATCCCTCTCAAGGTTGATGTGAATCTGTTCTTGAGGTGAGAAAGAGCCGGTAGGGTGTCTCCCCCCCCGAGCTCATTAGTGTTTGATGGACCTGCGTTACAGCCAAAAGGCTTGCGTTAACACACTCCGACTCAATCAGAAACCTTGAGCTGTTACACACTAAAGTGCTAAAGAGGCGATCAAACGTCACCTTTTGCTGAGATGAAGGTGGAGAAACAGAGATTGAACTTGACAAATGCACTAATGTTTATAACATTAGCTTTCCTGTGTGTCTAACAGTAGAGAGCAGTGCTTGCAACATCAAGGTCATGGGTTTGATTCCCAGGGAAAGCAAGAACTGATTAGAATGTCAAAGTGTTTCTTGAATGGAATGATAAAAGCAGCTGATAAATGTAACGTCCTGCGACTGCATGTCAGAGAATCGTGTTTTCGTTTCTAAATGCTTTCCGTTAGTGTTTTCCAAACGTCTTTCTGCACATGCGTCACACGTACACTGTAAAAAATCATTTTCATGATTCGTTATCACAACTTATCTTTTGTGAAATCACCTTGCGTAACGCATTGGATCAGAGAACATCGTTTTGACCTTCTATGCATTAAATCAACCTCAAATTGCACATTTAACTTACTTTTTAAAGTTAAATCAACAATATTTTTTACAGTGTAATAAAAACACGCTGAGAGAAAAATTGTAAGACAATTGCTGAACTTATTTTGTCATATCCTTTTTTTAATTGTTTAATTTAATTGTTCCGTCAATGCTTATATGCTTAAAGAGTGAGTCTAAAGGTCTTTCTGAGCAACTACAGTTTTTGTCTGTCTAGCCTAAATAGGTGTGAGTGTGTGTGTGTGTGTGTGTGAGTGTGTATGAGTGTGTATGAGTGTGTATGAGTTTGTGTGTGTTTGTGTGAGAGAGAGAGAGTGAGTGTGTGTGTGAGAGAGAAAGAGAGAGGGAGTGTGTGAGTGTGTATGAGTGTGTATGAGTTTGTGTGTGTTTGTGTGAGAGAGAGAGAGTGAGTGTGTGTGTGAGAGAGAAAGAGAGAGGGAGTGTGTGTGTGTGTGTGTGTGTGTGAGAGAGAGAGAGAGAGAGAGAGTGTGTGTGTGTGAGAGAGAGAGAGAGAGAGAGAGTGTGTGTGTGTGTGTGTGTGTGAGAGAGAGAGAGAGAGAGAGTGTGTGTGTGTGTGACAGAGAGAGAGAGAGAGAGAGAGTGTGTGTGTGTGCGAGAGAGAGAGAGAGAGAGAGAGAGAGAGAGAGAGAGTGAGTGTGTGTGAGAGAGAGAGAGAGAGAGAGAGAGAGAGTGTGTGTGTGTGTGACAGAGAGAGAGAGAGAGAGAGTGTGTGTGTGTGCGAGAGAGAGAGAGAGAGAGAGAGAGAGAGAGAGAGAGAGAGAGAGTGAGTGTGTGTGAGAGAGAGAGAGAGAGAGAGAGAGAGAGTGTGTGTGTGTGTGTGTGTGCGTGAGAGAGAGAGAGAGAGAGAGGGAGTGTGTGTGTGTGTGTGTGTGAGAGAGAGAGAGAGAGAGAGAGAGAGAGAGAGGGAGTGTGTGTGTGTGAGAGAGAGAGAGAGAGAGAGAGTGAGTGTGTGTGTGTGTGTGAGAGAGAGAGTGTGTGTGTGTGTGTGGGTGGGATGTTCCTTGCTGTGTTTTACTGTGTGAATCCAAGTGTGTGAGAGACGGCGTTCACTAAAGCCGAGGCAGGATCCAGGCAGGCAGGCGGCAACAAGTGGTGTGTTTTTCCGCCAGATTCCTCTTTGGGGCTGCGCAGCGAGACTCGTGTCACGTGACACTTTCCTTTGCCCTCCTCCCTCCCCCTCTGGGCGGCGTGGAGACCACCCTCACGGGGATCGCAGACCCCAATAACAGCCTTTCACACTCTGTGAACCTGAAACAATCAACTTTTAATAGCAGCTGTCCATCCAGTCAGGGGCCGAGCGGCACAGAGCCGCGGCTCAGATGCCCGAGTCAGAGAGGGTAAAACCCGCTAAATACCCCCGCTCCTCTTTTATGCCCCTCAGGCTTTTCCTCCTTCCTATTTTCTGTCCCTCTTTCATTCATGGAGGACAAGAGAGATGGAATAAAGCTCTGGACTGATGCTGCGCGTCTCCTCAACTCTTACAGTGCATGTGTCTGCTGCATTATTCTCCTTTCTTTCCTTCTTTCTTTCTTTCTTTCTTTCTTTCTTTCTTTCATTCTTTCTTTCTTACTTTCTATTCACCTCACACTGTAAATAAAGCTTCCCAAAGGGGTGTAGAAATAGAAAATACCATTTTTGTTTCCCCCAAAAAGCGTATAAAAAATAAGTTTACACTGGATGCATCGATATGAACATTTTGTCTGATTCGATAACTGATAATT
>JAWRVZ010001040.1:20000-27500 GCA_037043235.1 Rhodeus uyekii
TAGTGTGTGGTCAGTTGTAGTGTTTGGTCGGTTGTAGCGTGTGGTCGGTTGTAGCGTGTGGTCGGTTGTAGTGTATGGTCGGTTGTAGCGTGTGGTCGGTTGTAGCGTGTGGTCGGTTGTAGTGTTTGGTCGGTTTTACTGTGTGGTCGGTTTTACCGTGTGGTTGGTTGTAGTGTTTGGTCGGTTGTAGCGTGTGGTCGGTTGTAGCGTGTGGTCGGTTGTAGCGTGTGGTCGGTTGTAGCGTGTGGTCGGTTGTAGTGTGTGGTCAGTTGTAGTGTTTGGTCGGTTTTACCGTGTGGTCGGTTTTACCGTCTGGTTGGTTGTAGTGTTTGGTCGGTTGTAGTGTTTGGTCGGTTGTAGCGTGTGGTCGGTTGTAGCGTGTGATCGGTTGTAGCGTGTGATCGGTTGTAGCGTGTGGTCGGTTGTAGCGTGTGATCGGTTGTAGTGTGTGGTCGGTTGTAGTGTTTGATCGGTTGTAGCGTGTGATCGGTTGTAGTGTGTGGTCGGTTGTAGTGTGTGATCGGTTGTAGTGTGTGGTCGGTTGTAGCGTGTGGTCGGTTGTAGCGTGTGGTCGGTTGTAGCGTGTGATCGGTTGTAGTGTGTGGTCAGTTGTAGTGTGTGGTCAGTTGTAGCGTGTGGTCAGTTGTAGCGTGTGATCGGTTGTAGCGTGTGATCGGTTGTAGTGTGTGGTCGGTTGTAGTGTGTGATCGGTTGTAGCGTGTGATCGGTTGTAGTGTGTGGTCGGTTGTAGCGTGTGATCGGTTGTAGCGTGTGGTCGGTTGTAGTGTGTGATCGGTTGTAGTGTGTGGTCGGTTGTAGTGTGTGGTCGGTTGTAGTGTGTGGTCGGTTGTAGTGTTTGGTCGGTTGTAGCGTTTGGTCGGTTGTAGCGTGTGGTCGGTTGTAGCGTGTGATCGGTTGTAGCGTGTGATCGGTTGTAGCGTGTGATCGGTTGTAGCGTGTGGTCGGTTGTAGCGTGTGGTCGGTTGTAGTGTATGATCGGTTGTAGCGTGTGATCGGTTGTAGCGTGTGGTCGGTTGTAGCGTGTGATCGGTTGTAGCGTGTGATCGGTTGTAGCGTGTGGTCGGTTGTAGCGTGTGGTCGGTTGTAGCGTGTGGTCGGTTGTAGCGTGTGGTCGGTTGTAGCGTGTGGTCGGTTGTAGCGTGTGGTCGGTTGTAGCGTGTGATCGGTTGTAGCGTGTGATCGGTTGTAGCGTGTGGTCGGTTGTAGCGTGTGATCGGTTGTAGTGTGTGGTCGGTTGTAGTGTGTGGTCGGTTGTAGCGTGTGGTCGGTTGTAGCGTGTGGTCGGTTGTAGCGTGTGATCGGTTGTAGCGTGTGATCGGTTGTAGCGTGTGGTCGGTTGTAGCGTGTGATCGGTTGTAGTGTGTGGTCGGTTGTAGCGTGTGATCGGTTGTAGCGTGTGGTCGGTTGTAGCGTGTGGTCGGTTGTAGCGTGTGATCGGTTGTAGCGTGTGGTCGGTTGTAGTGTGTGGTCGGTTGTAGTGTTTGGTCGGTTGTAGCGTGTGGTCGGTTGTAGCGTGTGGTCGGTTGTAGTGTATGATCGGTTGTAGTGTGTGGTCGGTTGTAGTGTTTGATCGGTTGTAGTGTGTGGTCGGTTGTAGTGTGTGATCGGTTGTAGTGTGTGGTCGGTTGTAGTGTGTGGTCGGTTGTAGTGTTTGGTCGATTGTAGCGTGTGATCGGTTGTAGCGTGTGGTCGGTTGTAGTGTGTGGTCAGTTGTAGCGTGTGATCGGTTGTAGTGTGTGGTCAGTTGTAGCGTGTGATCGGTTGTAGCGTGTGATCGGTTGTAGTGTGTGGTCGGTTGTAGTGTGTGGTCAGTTGTAGCGTGTGGTCGGTTGTAGCGTGTGATCGGTTGTAGTGTGTGATCGGTTGTAGTGTGTGGTCGGTTGTAGCGTGTGATCGGTTGTAGTGTGTGATCGGTTGTAGCGTGTGATCGGTTGTAGTGTGTGTTCGGTTGTAGCGTGTGATCGGTTGTAGTGTGTGATCGGTTGTAGTGTGTGGTCGGTTGTAGTGTGTGGTCAGTTGTAGCGTGTGATCGGTTGTAGTGTGTGGTCGGTTGTAGCGTGTGATCGGTTGTAGCGTGTGATCGGTTGTAGCGTGTGATCGGTTGTAGCGTGTGATCGGTTGTAGCGTGTGGTCGGTTGTAGTGTGTGATCGGTTGTAGTGTGTGATCGGTTGTAGTGTGTGGTCAGTTGTAGTGTGTGGTCAGTTGTAGTGTGTGGTCAGTTGTAGTGTGTGATCGGTTGTAGCGTGTGGTCGGTTGTAGCGTGTGATCGGTTGTAGCGTGTGGTCGGTTGTAGCGTGTGATCGGTTGTAGCGTGTGATCGGTTGTAATGTGTGGTCAGTTGTAGTGTGTGTTGTGCTGCTGATTCAGTGTTGAGACGGCAGCTGTTCTTCCACAGGGATGCGTTACTGTCAGAACTCTAGAGCTCCGGTTGAGTGGAGGGCCGTTAAGTGTCGTTTGTGCAGCAGCTGTTGTTGTTTCAGCTACTGACCGGATGTTTTTCCGGTCCACCTGCCGGCGGAGGGTGTGTGGGACAGTGAGGGAACGTCGGCGGGATCTGATGATGTCAGACGCTGAACGGGAGTTTCTGCTGTGGAATCAGTCACTCATTCAGTGTAATTACAGTTTCATTCTGATACTCTTATAGTCTTTATTCATAGATATTCACATATATATATATAGTGTGTGAGACTGAGTGAGTGAGTGAGTGAGTGAGTGAGAGAGAGAGAGCGAGAGAGCAAGAGTGTGTGTGTGACTGAGTGAGTGAGTGTGTCAGTGAGTGTTAGAGAGAGAGAGAGTGTGTGTGTCTGTGTTTTAGTGCTGTGGCTGGATTAGGGTTAGTTACGCTATTAATTGTTGTTTGTACGTCCTCAGTTGGGATTTCGGTTAGTGAAGTTATGTTTGCTAAATCTCTGAGGTGTGTGTGTGTGTGTGTGTGTGTGAGACAGACACACACACACACACACCTTGGCGCAGCTCCATCCTTAAACCTGCACAAACACTAGTCAAGATAGTCGTCTTTACCCTTTTGTTGCCGTAGTTAGAAGAGGGTTTAGAGAAGGACTTTCCTCTCTTCCTGATGGATGTGTAATTCCGTAAACAGAAAGCAGGAGAGCAAACATGTTTAGTGTTTCAGTCCAGAGAGACGTGCGTCCGGCTCACACACACGATCCAGCCTCTTCAGCTTTATGTGCATGAGAGTCTTCACACACACATAACATTGTCTAGCAACCAGCCAGCCAGCGACCCTGAGGCCTGTGTGTGTGTGTGTGTGTGTGTGGGACACGACAGGCTTAGACAAGCCACCGTCAGCCTGTTAAAATGCTAATTTCCCATTTGGCTTTAGGGTTCAGACTTTTCCTGATTCAGGATCTTTTGCTCCTGCTTTCTAAGCGAGAAGAATGTTTTGTCAGCTAACCTGGTAACATGCTAATTAGTACATTTTATTCAAATTAATATAACTGAATCATTATGAATCAATCTGAATCAGATTTACATGACTGAATGAACTTAATTCAAATGCATTTGTTTTGATCGATTCAGCCTGAATCAAATTGAATTAACTTAAATCAAATATAATGATTGAATCAGATTATTATAGCTGATTGAATCAGATTATTATATCTGAATCAGCATAAATCAGAGATAATATGATCAATTCAATGGAAAACAACTTTGATTTGACTGCATTAATTTGAATCACATGTAAAATGTTTGATTCCCTTAAATCAAATGTATTTGACCAGATCAGTTTGAATTATATTTAATATGAATGATTTGAACTTTATTAGGCTAGAATCAATAGAGACTGAATCACTTTGAATCAAATGTAATGCGACTGAATCAATCTGAGTTAATTTGGCGCTTAATTCTGATTTATCGTTCAGATCTGGAGTGACATAAACGTTATTATCCGTTTGGAATCCGATCGTATTTAACGAGTGCAAATGGAAAAATAGCATGAAATGCAATTTTTACAAATCAGATTACGTGGTTTGTGCCGTTCACACTCTCAAAACATTTGAGCCACTTTTGCTGTAACATTACATGGTTGTGCAATCAATACTAATTGATTTTCGATTTCTAATTTCGTCTAGATAACGAGATAACGAGACAGAATGATTATTGTGTTCGGTGCGCTTGAATAAGTGAGTCTTTGACTTGCTAAAACAGTGGTAACGATCCGTCAGATTGTGTGCGACGGGTTTATCGGATCATGTTGATCATTTAAAGGCCTTAGAAATGTGCATATTATTCAGTAGGTGTTAGTAGATTTCATCCTCACACACTTTCGCTGTCACTCTAAAGCTGCCGTTAACTGGCCTTCTGTTTTACCCTCACATGTTAATTACTCATTTAACACCGACACACACACACACTCTGCTGGTGTGAGGAGGATGTGGTTACAGCGGTTGTGTTGTGTCTGCTTTGTTGGCCAATACACAAACAGGAGCTGGAGGGAGACGGACAGACGGGGGAGGGATTGGCTTTGAAATGCCGTGTGAAACGGGGACACTGGTATTATGGGATGGGCTCTGCTAGGGGTCTATTGTTGGAGGCTGGAGGGTCCCGGTGAGCCTCATGATCTGCTGCATGAATGTGAATGTGTTCAGGATCAGGCCTGCAGTCCAGGTCAAAGACCTACTAATGACCTGCCGCTCCGAACCCGCCCACCGGGACGCGCTCCCATGTTCCCATCATGCACCTGAAACGCCCCCACTTCCCTTAATGCTCCAGTCTGTGGCATTTAATGCTTTAAAACAGGGGCTCTCGCACATTTTAATGCCAAGGACCCACAAATATAATGATATATAAAGGCATTTACACTGTATGTATATACATATAAATACATATATACTGTATCTCATAGAGTATAGATGTGTGTGTGTTTAAATAAATTTTTCTTGGTTATTTGAGGTTACATTACATTATATAAATATTATGAGAATGTTGCTTGTGGACGTTCTCCGAGCGTTTCAACAAAAATGCACCATGATTGAAATATAAATAATGTGTGCTAACATTTTGAGAACATAGACCAGATAACTTTGAACGAGTGTTCTATTAACGTTACTGGAAGAAAGTTTGTTTCCTTGCTTGTGGACGTTCTCCGAGTGTTGGATCTGAACGTTCTCTGAGCGTTGTTTGTGGACGTTCTCCGAGTGTTGCTTGTGGACGTTCTCCGAGCGTTGCTTGTGGACGTTCTCCGAGCGTTGCTTGTGGACGTTCTCCGAGCGTTGCTTGTGGACGTTCTCCGAGCGTTGCTTGTGGACGTTCTCCGAGCGTTGCTTGTGGACGTTCTCCGAGCGTTGGATCTGAACGTTCTCCGAGTGTTTTGGATCTGAACGTTCTCCGAGCGTTGCTTGTGGACGTTCTCCGAGCGTTGCTTGTGGACGTTCTCCGAGCGTTGCTTGTGGACGTTCTCCGAGCGTTGCTTGTGGACGTTCTCCGAGCGTTGCTTGTGGACGTTCTCCGAGCGTTGCTTGTGGACGTTCTCCGAGCGTTGCTTGTGGACGTTCTCCGAGCGTTGCTTGTGGACGTTCTCCGAGCGTTGCTTGTGGACGTTCTCCGAGCGTTGCTTGTGGACGTTCTCCGAGTGTTGCTTGTGGACGTTCTCCGAGCGTTGCTTGTGGACGTTCTCCGAGCGTTGGATCTGAACGTTCTCCGAGTGTTTTGGATCTGAACGTTCTCCGAGTGTTTTGGATCTGAACGTTCTCCGAGCGTTGCTTGTGGACGTTCTCCGAGCGTTGCTTGTGGACGTTCTCCGAGCGTTGCTTGTGGACGTTCTCCGAGCGTTGCTTGTGGACGTTCTCCGAGCGTTGCTTGTGGACGTTCTCCGAGCGTTGCTTGTGGACGTTCTCCGAGGGTTGCTTGTGGACGTTCTCCGAGCGTTGCTTGTGGACGTTCTCCGAGCGTTGCTTGTGGACGTTCTCCGAGCGTTGCTTGTGGACGTTCTCCGAGGGTTGCTTGTGGACGTTCTCCGAGCGTTGCTTGTGGACGTTCTCCGAGCGTTGCTTGTGGACGTTCTCCGAGCGTTGCTTGTGGACGTTCTCCGAGCGTTGCTTGTGGACGTTCTCCGAGCGTTGTTTGTGGACGTTCTCCAAGCGTTTCAACGAGTGTTCTATTAACGTTACTGGAAGAAAGTTTGTTTCCTTGCTTGTGGACATTCAACGAGTGTTGGATCTGAACGTTCTCCGAGCGTTGTTTGTTGGACGTTCTCCGAGTGTTGGATCTAAACGTTCTCCGAGTGTTGGATCTGAACGTTCTCCGAACGTTGCTTGTGGACTGTCTCCGAGTGTTGCTTGTGGACGTTCTCTGAGTGTTGCTTGTGGACGTTCTCCGAGGGTTACTCGTGGACGTTCTCCAAGTGTTGGATCTGAACGTTCTCTGAGCATTGCTTGTGGACGTTCTCCAAGCTTTGTTTGTGGATGTTCTCTGATCTTTGTTTGTATATGTTCTCCGAGCGTTGCTTGTGAACGTTCTTCGAGCTTTGTTTGTGGACGTTCTCCGAGCGTTTCAACAAAAACGCACCATGATTGAAATATAAATAATGTGTGCTAACGTTTTGAGAACATAGACCAGATAACTTTGAACGAGTGTTCTATTAACGTTACTGGAAGAAAGTTTGTTAATAACGTTGACAGAACCTTGCCAGAACGTTCCCTGTTCGCTGGGAAAACACCACAGTGATGATGACAGCAAATGAGGCATTTTGCAAAGTGTTGAATTGAACACATTGAGCAAATTGTCTTCATTAGCAGTGTATGTGTGTGTGTGTGTGTGTGTAACAGTAACGAGTCTCGGACACAGTAGCGCGTCTATCAGTGTGTCGTTCGGGACTTTGGCACACTGGAGCGTTTGTGTGTTTGAGGGAGCGATTGTGCGAGTGTACACGAGTATATTTGCACAGCGTTATCCTGCTTGTGCGAGGCCAACAGAAGTGAGGCGATTGTCAACAGTGCAAGTCCATAAAAACGTGCTGCTGACAAAGCGTGAGCAAACACTTTGATTTACTCAGGATTTCCCAACAAACACTTCAGGAGAGGATCCAGAGTCAATGAGAGCGGCTGAAGAACCCTTTGAATCATTTATATCAGGATCTGCCAGGGCTCCAAAACAGCGGCGCTTTACTTTGATTCAGATTTTGAATGAATAGCTTTGACTTATAATTTTACTTTTAAGATTAATTTAGTTTGGTGGTTTTTTGCCATGAGGATTTGTGTTGAAAGTTGCATATCAGGTCAGAAATAAATCAGCTTGAATTGTTTAAATCAAATTTAATTTGATCAATTTAAGCTGAATCAACTCGAATCAAATTTAATATGATTCGGTCAATCTGAATTAAACCGATATGACTGAATTAACATGATCAATTCTGTGGTATTTTTAGCTTTCATGATCATTTTAGTTTAAGGTTTAGACATTTCGCATTTGTGATTTTGTCATTTTTATTAGCTTTTTGGTTTAAATATTGCTATTTA
>JAWRVZ010001040.1:35000-44313 GCA_037043235.1 Rhodeus uyekii
ATTAGAACCCGTGTTCCCGGAGCGGAATTGAGGGGTAACTGGTAGAACCTAATGAAGTTATGCAGGGTGAACCAGCCTGCCTCATCACAAACATCTGCAAGAGATACTCCTGCCAAGAGATACTCCTGCTTAGAGGGGAGCCCACTAGTTGAGTGGGCTCAGACCACCAAGAGGAAGGCAGTCTGGCCGACTCATAGGCAAGAGAGAGAGCCTCAACTAACCACTTGCTCATACTCTGTTAGTTCCCCCCAAACCAGCCAAACAGTTGATCTGACTTCAAGGGCCTCAGATCTGTGGACGTAAGCGTCCCACAGTCCTTTTGCTCCTGGTCATGGTCAAGAAGGGACGACAGAATGCCTGCAGTATGAAGGGTGTGCCATGTTAGTGGGCTTGCTTGAAGATCTCCTAAGCTTATAGGGATGTAAGGGCGAGGAGGAACAGAGCTTTTAAAGTTAGTAACTTGACTGGAAACTCCTCGATAGGTTCAAAGGGGGGCTGGGATAGGCCCTGGAGCACCAAGGACAAATTCCAGGCCGCTCATTACGTACTGCAAGCCTCAGCCTCAGATACCACAGAGGAAAACGTGTAACTAGAGGGTCTCTCCCTAAGGACATGCCACCTGAAGGTAAGCAGCTAAAGCAGCCATATAGACTTATAGGGAAGAGAGGAGAACTGGATCCAGATGCCAACCATTGCACCAAGAAGTGAAGAGTTTCCATTTCAGGGTGTACAGTGTCCTCATGGAAGGGACTCTGGAGTGGAGAATGATCTTAACAACCTCGGTTGAAAGACCAGATTTTATGAGCTGGTCCCCCTCAGAGGCCAAGACCAAGTTTCCACAGTTCTGGGCAGAGATGGGCTATTAAACCCCGTGCCTGGTACAGCAGATCCTTCCTGATTGGAATCTCTCATGGAGTTCCATTGAGGAGGGATATTAAGTCCAAGAACTTCACTCTGCCTGACAATTAAAGCGAGACAGACCTTGTCCGGCAAACTCTTTCCAGAACTCACGGGAGCAGAGTAATTGGAAAGCGTCCAGACATAACCTCGACCACGTCTGAACCATAGCATCCAGTCAGAAAAGAGCTGGATGTGAGAGGGAGAACCAGAGTGGACAGTGAGATATCTCTCGAGACGCAAACATATCCACTTATGCTTGACCGAATTAGGCCATAACTGTTCCAGCATTCCTCGGGCCTCAGCCCCTGTCTGTCTCAACAAGCTACTATATTTTTGGGACCCAGAGATGTAAGCTACCCTGAGTGAGAGCAGTTCCCTAGGGACCAGAGGAGAATCTGGTGTGCCAGTTGCAAAGTGGACACGAGCACATACCCTTTGAGAAATATTCAGCAGACTTAACTACGTTGCCAGAAACCACGATCCTCTCGAGGCTGGCCTCTGGCATTCTCTTGAGCACTTGCTCCAGGGTCTTACAGGGAAAGACTGAAGTAACTGCTCATTGTTTACCAGGGATGCCCGGATTCTGAGTGGTAGCAAGGTGGCAGGTTGGCAGAGCGATCTGCTGAGGGCACCAAGGGAAAGTGGGAAATGTATTGAGGTGTACAACACTTCCCATCGGTCCTGTCGAGCGATTCCTCAGGACACCTCCCCAACCCATGAAGGAGGCATCTACCGACAGCACTTCATCTACCGAGCTCCCGACATTGGTACTTGGGAAAAACCAGGGGTCTTCCACATAACCAAAGCACATAGGCACAACCTCGTGACCTTGATTGTGAGGTGGGTTACCAACGGGGAAAACCCTTTACTGAAGGTTTGCCTTGCGATCACTTGAGGCGCAATTCATAAGCTCATTGAAGTGGCGAACCTTCAACCTTCCAGTCTCAATGCTAACTCCTCAGAGCGGGATAGCACTGATGCCTCTGCCGCAGTGTGTGCTACTATATCCCGAGAGACGATATCAGACCTGCTAGCTGGGGGCAGAGATTAGGCCAAGCCCATCTCTAACCCCTCTGACAGGTCCATTTGCAAATCCTAGGACGAAAAGTCATCAGCAACAGCGGGACCCGAACCCTGAGGATTGCAAGCCTGGGCGGCGTTGTTTTCAAATACCACCAGGCGGGAGTGAAGCGTATGCAGTGGCAAGTGCTAGTATTAAACACAGCCAGCGTCGTCAAATGCCCCGCTCCCAAACAAACAAACAAAAGACTGTTTGTGTCCCTGCCTTTGATTGTAGCGAGAGCAAGGAGTGACACACAGTATAAACTGCTATTCCTTCGCCATATTAGATCTAATGTGGGATGCCCTGTTCTTTTTAAATTTATTGTGATCTTTTTAAACACACACACACACACAGACACACACACACACACACTTTCAGCAACAAACACACTCTTACTGAAGACACTAAAGCTGGCGCTTCCGGCTCCTGGCGCACCTTTATAGCTTCCTGGTCCATGACATCATCATTCCATGACGTGCTTTCACACTTCGATTCGATTCTATTGTTTCACGCAAAGCGTTCCCATAACTTTTTGACGCAGCACGAGTTCCTTTGAAAGGAAACTGTAATGCAAATGTACTTTTATTTTATACAAAACATATAATTTACTAAACAATTTGGACTTTAAAATTGCTAGAAAATCAAAGCCGTATATATCCTGTGTTCCAAATTTGAAGTTGGTATCACAAAAATTGAGCAGCTAAAAGGGTTTAAAGTAGCGTTTCCATCGTAACACAATGTCCAATTCCAGAATTGTTTTCACAGCTTGAATTTTGGGTGTTAAAGCTTTCTAATAATATCAGTAGTACAGAGTAAAGCGCTATATAAATGCCTCATTCTTTCATGTAAATTATGATGATCACTAAAATATGTGGCATTAAAAAAGGGACTCTGAAATTGAATCTAACCTTAATTTTAAATTGTGGCTTGGCCTGTTTTTCTTGATGTAGATGTGCAAAGAATAAATCCAACCAACATCAGAGTGTTTGTGTGTGTGAGAGAGAGAGTGTGTGTGTGTGTGTGTGTGTGTGTGAGCGAGCAAGTGTGTGTTTGAGTGTGTATGTGTGTGTGTGTGTGATCTGTGTGTTGTCTTGTCTTCATCACACTATCTCGACCATCTAAAGGTCTCTTGTGTTTCCTGCAACTGCTGTGATTGTGATTATTGTGTAATAGAGGCTGCGGTGTTTACATTTCCTGAAGATGATAGTGATGTTTGCATATGTGGAAAACACATTTGTCATTATGCCGTGAGTGGTTGTCAGGGTGTTGCTATGCAGTTTCAATGGTGTTATGAGTGGTTGTCAGGGTGTTGCTATGCAGTTTCAATGGTGTTATGAGTGGTTACCAGGGTGTTGCTATGCAGTTTCAAGTGTGTTATAGTTGGTTGTCAGGATGATTTATTTTGGTTTGTTCAGTATGAGCATTAGTACTAGTCATGACTGACTTAAATAGCACTGAAAGTCTCAGCATGGACACACACACACACACACACACACACACACACATCTCTGTAGGGCCACACATGATCATTATGGTTATTTTGTCTATTTTACACATAATTCTTGTGGTCGCAGTAACTCTGGTGGTTATGATGAAGCATTAGAGATGCTGTTCTCGGCCGGATTGGTCATAGTGTGTGTGTGTGTGTGTGTGTAAGTGTGAATGGATGAGTGAAAGTGAGAGAGTGTGTGTGTGTGTGAATGTATGAGTGTGTGTGTGTGTGTGTGTGTGTGCAGGTGAGGCTGAAGACGAAGAGCAGATAGTTTTCTAGCAGATGTGACCTTGCGGTTGTAATGAAAGACAGTGAATGGACAAGTGTGGAGGGTTCAGACGCTCTCGTTATAGTAGCACACGTGTGTGTGTGTGTGTGTGTGTGTCTAGCAGCTGGAAGCCAGCTGTGAGTCTGTTTTGCTCTATTCTTCCCTCAGAAAAGCTGACTGTGAGTACAATCATGTATAAATGATGAAATGAGCGTGTAGAAAGAGAGGAGAGCAGATGGAGGTGTGAGGTTGGGTGAAAACCACAGGTATGGACGGCACAGGACGGCACTCGCTCTGTACAGAGAGAGAGAGAGAGGGAGTAAAGGGGGACGAAGAAGAGAGAGTCTGGGTGCAAGCGCTGGAAAAAAGAAGACGCCCTTTTTGCAGAAGTTTCCTTTAAACAGTTTGGTCGCTATGGCGACAGCTGACGTGACTAAACGATTAAATTCCAAAAGAATCGTTGCAACATTAGTTCAATCACCTGAATTAAAGAGAAAGGAAAACATGATTTAGACCTATTTAGTGTTTTTCTGATTGGACTCTTCTTGTTCAAAAATAGCGTTTGCAGAATAGAAGGTTTAAAACAAATTCTTAGAACGTGTTTTTGTTAGGTGGGTAATTTTGCAAAATTCATTAATTATGAAACCAATTTAATGTCAGCTGTACGGAAGACAAGACTGTCATTATTCGGTATTGATTCAGTTCAGTTCAGTTCAATAACTGAAGTCATGCTGTTGTGCTGCAGTGTTGCTCGAGGGAACCGGTTGCTGTTGTTTGGTCGAGGGAATACCGACGGAAGAATCCAGCAAAGGGCGTTTGAGATGTTTGAGTTATGAAAACAAAGCCAGAGTTGGAAAACAAAGTTTACCATTGAAGAAAAACAGTGATATTGAGAGGCGGAGAGGAAAACGAGGTGTAATCACGCCGTGGTTGGTCTGATCCCAAGCCCGGCCCATTTCTCTCCTTTTGGGCCGCGTCAGGAACGGCTGGCTGCATTAGAGCTGACATTATCCTCTCCAAGTCATAACAGCCAGAACACCCACCTCGACAGAGAGGAGGAGGATCCGCGGGGAGAGGGAGAGAGAGAGAGAGGGGGGGAGAGAGGGAGAGAGAGAGGGAGTGAGAGGGGGAGAGAGGGAGTGAGGGAGAGGGAGTGAGGGAGAGGGAGAGAGGGGAGAGAGAGAGGAAAAGAGAGAGGGAGAGAGAGGGAGAGCGGAGCGAGAAAACAAGCCAAGAGAGAAAGTTGAGGGCGTACGAGGCTAGTCTGCTGAAAGACAGTTTTTACACTCAATGTCAGAAAAGATCCAGTAAAACAGTGTAATATTATATCAGTGTAAAACAGCTGTTTTCTATGTGAATATATAGTAAAGTGTCATTTATTCCTGTGATTAAAGCTGAATTTATTAGATGATAAATGCAGTAAAACAGTGTAATATTATATCAGTGTAAAACAGCTGTTTTCTATGTGAATATATAGTAAAGTGTCATTTATTCCTGTGATTAAAGCTGAATTTATTAGATGATAAATACAGTAAAACAGTGTAATATTATATCAGTGTAAAACAGCTGTTTTCTATGTGAATATATAGTAAAGTGTCATTTATTCCTGTGATTAAAGCTGAATTTATTAGATGATAAATACAGTAAAACAGTGTAACATTATATCAGTGTAAAACAGCTGTTTTCTATGTGAATATATAGTAGTGTCATTTATTCCTGTGATTAAAGCTGAATTTATTAGATGATAAATACAGTAAAACAGTGTAATATTATATCAGTGTAAAACAGCTGTTTTCTATGTGAATATATAGTAAAGTGTCATTTATTCCTGTGATTAAAGCTGAATTTATTAGATGATAAATACAGTAAAACACTGTAATATTATATCAGTGTAAAACAGCTGTTTTCTATGTGAATATATAGTAGTGTCATTTATTCCTGTGATTAAAGCTGAATTTATTAGATGATAAATACAGTAAAACACTGTAATATTATATCAATGTAAAACAGCTGTTTTCTATGTGAATATATAGTAAAGTGTCATTTATTCCTGTGATTAAAGCTGAATTTATTAGATGATAAATACAGTAAAACAGTGTAATATTATATCAGTGTAAAACAGCTGTTTTCTATGTGAATATATAGTAAAGTGTCATTTATTCCTGTGATTAAAGCTGAATTTATTAGATGATAAATACAGTAAAACAGTGTAATATTATATCAGTGTAAAACAGCTGTTTTCTATGTGAATATATAGTAAAGTGTCATTTATTCCTGTTATTAAAGCTGAATTTATTAGATGATAAATACAGTAAAACAGTGTAATATTATATCAGTGTAAAACAGCTGTTTTCTATGTCAATATATAGTAAAGTGTCATTTATTCCTGTGATTAAAGCTGAATTTATTAGATGATAAATACAGTAAAACAGTGTAATATTATATCAGTGTAAAACAGCTGTTTTCTATGTGAATATATAGTAAAGTGTCATTTATTCCTGTGATTAAAGCTGAATTTATTAGATGATAAATACAGTAAAACAGTGTAATATTATATCAGTGTAAAACAGCTGTTTTCTATGTGAATATATAGTAAAGTGTCATTTATTCCTGTGATTAAAGCGGAATTTATTAGATGATAAATATAGTAAAACAGTGTAATATTATATCAGTGTAAAACAGCTGTTTTCTATGTGAATATATAGTAAAGTGTCATTTATTCCTGTGATTAAAGCTGAATTTATTAGATGATAAATACAGTAAAACAGTGTAATATTATATCAGTGTAAAACAGCTGTTTTCTATGTGAATATATAGTAAAGTGTCATTTATTCCTGTGATTAAAGCTGAATTTATTAGATGATAAATACAGTAAAACAGTGTAATATTATATCAGTGTAAAACAGCTGTTTTCTATGTGAATATATAGTAAAGTGTCATTTATTCCTGTGATTAAAGCTGAATTTATTAGATGATAAATACAGTAAAACAGTGTAATATTATATCAGTGTAAAACAGCTGTTTTCTATGTGAATATATAGTAAAGTGTCATTTATTCCTGTTATTAAAGCTGAATTTATTAGATGATAAATACAGTAAAACAGTGTAATATTATATCAGTGTAAAACAGCTGTTTTCTATGTGAATATATAGTAAAGTGTCATTTATTCCTGTGATTAAAGCTGAATTTATTAGATGATAAATACAGTAAAACAGTGTAATATTATATCAGTGTAAAACAGCTGTTTTCTATGTGAATATATAGTAAAGTGTCATTTATTCCTGTGATTAAAGCTGAATTTATTAGATGATAAATACAGTAAAACAGTGTAATATTATATCAGTGTAAAACAGCTGTTTTCTATGTGAATATATAGTAAAGTGTCATTTATTCCTGTGATTAAAGCTGAATTTATTAGATGATAAATACAGTAAAACAGTGTAATATTATATCAGTGTAAAACAGCTGTTTTCTATGTGAATATATAGTAAAGTGTCATTTATTCCTGTGATTAAAGCGGAATTTATTAGATGATAAATACAGTAAAACAGTGTAATATTATATCAGTGTAAAACAGCTGTTTTCTATGTGAATATATAGTAAAGTGTCATTTATTCCTGTGATTAAAGCGGAATTTATTAGATGATAAATACAGTAAAACAGTGTAATATTATATCAGTGTAAAACAGCTGTTTTCTATGTGAATATATAGTAAAGTGTCATTTATTCCTGTGATTAAAGCGGAATTTATTAGATGATAAATACAGTAAAACAGTGTAATATTATATCAGTGTAAAACAGCTGTTTTCTATGTGAATATATAGTAAAGTATCATTTATTCCTGTGATTAAAGCTGAATTTATTAGATGATAAATACAGTAAAACAGTGTAATATTATATCAGTGTAAAACAGCTGTTTTCTATGTGAATATATAGTAAAGTGTCATTTATTCCTGTGATTAAAGCGGAATTTATTAGATGATAAATACAGTAAAACAGTGTAATATTATATCAGTGTAAAACAGCTGTTTTCTATGTGAATATATAATAAAGTGTCATTTATTCCTGTGATTAAAGCTGAATTTATTAGATGATAAATACAGTAAAACAGTGTAATATTATATCAGTGTAAAACAGCTGTTTTCTATGTGAATATATAGTAGTGTCATTTATTCCTGTGATTAAAGCGGAATTTATTAGATGATACAGTAAAACAGTGTAATATTATATCAGTGTAAAACAGCTGTTTTCTATGTGAATATATACTAAAGTATCATTTATTCCTGTGATTAAAGCGGAATTTATTAGATGATAAATACAGTAAAACAGTGTAATATTATATCAGTGTAAAACAGCTGTTTTCTATGTGAATATATAGTAAAGTGTAATTTATTCCTGTGATTAAAGCTGAATTTATTAGATGATAAATATAGTAAAACAGTGTAATATTATATCAGTGTAAAACAGCTGTTTTCTATGTGAATATATAGTAAAGTGTCATTTATTCCTGTGATTAAAGCGGAATTTATTAGATGATAAATACAGTAAAACAGTGTAATATTATATCAGTGTAAAACAGCTGTTTTCTATGTGAATATATAGTAAAGTGTCATTTATTCCTGTGATTAAAGCTGAATTTATTAGATGATAAATACAGTAAAACAGTGTAATATTATATCAGTGTAAAACAGCTGTTTTCTATGTGAATATATAGTAGTGTCATTTATTCCTGTGATTAAAGCGGAATTTATTAGATGATAAATACAGTAAAACAGTGTAATATTATATCAGTGTAAAACAGCTGTTTTCTATGTGAATATATAGTAAAGTGTCATTTATTCCTGTGATTAAAGCTGAATTTATTAGATGATAAATACAGTAAAACAGTGTAATATTATATCAGTGTAAAACAGCTGTTTTCTATGTGAATATATAGTAAAGTGTCATTTATTCCTGTGATTAAAGCGGAATTTATTAGATGATAAATACAGTAAAACAGTGTAATATTATATCAGTGTAAAACAGCTTTTTTCTATGTGAATATATAGTAAAGTGTCATTTATTCCTGTGATTAAAGCGGAATTTATTAGATGATAAATACAGTAAAACAGTGTAATATTATATCAGTGTAAAACAGCTGTTTTCTATGTGAATATATAGTAAAGTGTCATTTATTCCTGTGATTAAAGCGGAATTTATTAGATGATAAATACAGTAAAACAGTGTAATATTATATCAGTGTAAAACAGCTGTTTTCTATGTGAATATATAGTAAAGTATCATTTATTCCTGTGATTAAAGCGGAATTTATTAGATGATAAATACAGTAAAACAGTGTAATATTATATCAGTGTAAAACAGCTGTTTTCTATGTGAATATATAGTAAAGTGTCATTTATTCCTGTGATTAAAGCTGAATTTATTAGATGATAAATACAGTAAAACAGTGTAATATTATATCAGTGTAAAACAGCTGTTTTCTATGTGAATATATAGTAGTGTCATTTATTCCTGTGATTAAAGCGGAATTTATTAGATGATAAATACAGTAAAACAGTGTAATATTATATCAGTGTAAAACAGCTGTTT
>JAWRVZ010001041.1:15000-44279 GCA_037043235.1 Rhodeus uyekii
GTGGAGGGAGGAGAATCCCTACAAAAGAGAGTTTTCAAGAAGGCAAATGGTGATGGGGAATTTAAAACAAAGTAGAATAGATTTGTGTTTGGTCAAAAGGGAAATAATGAGTTATGTGAAAAATGTCAGATATAATTTCCTAGGAATAAGTGATCACGCGGCCATGACAGTAAAGATGGGTATGAATACGGAAGAAAGAGGAGGGGGAGTGTGGTGTTTGAACTCATGTCTGTTAGGAGAAGAGGCATACAGGAAAAATATAACAAGATGCATATTTTATGAAATGAAAAACCCGTTGTTTGAGGAAAATGTGTGTGAGTGGTGGGAAAAAATGAAAAGGGAAATTAAAAAAAGAAGTATTAGATATGCAAAACAAAGGAATTTTATGAAAAGGAGTAGAGTAGATGCTATGAAAAATATATTGGAGAAAGAAGCAGAAAAGATAGAAAATAACCCAGATCATGATAAAGAGTGGTTCATTCAGATAAAAGCAGAAATGGAGGAATACGAAAAGGAGAGGTGTATGGGTGCAATAGTAAGGAGTAGAGCACAGTATGCGGTGGAGGGAGAAAGATGTACAAAATACTTTTTAAATTTAGAGAAGAAAAAGCAGAGGAGGAATCATATATTAGAGTTGGAGAATGAAGAAGGGATGAAGGTAACGGATTATGTGAAGATATTAGGCGTAGTAGAAGCATTTTATAAAAAATTGTTTAAGAAGAACGGTGTAGAGCAAGAGTTTGTAGAGGAAGTTTTAGACACTGTAAATGTTAGATTAACTGAAGATGAAAAGAACATGTGTGAAGGAGACATAAGCATTGAAGAAATAAAAGCAGCAATAAAACAAACAAAGCCGAATAAAAGCCCAGGGTCAGATGGATTAACTCATGAGTTTTATAAAACTTTCAAAGATGTTTTAGCTCCAATATTGTTAAAATTATATAGAAGCATGGAAGAGAGAAGAGAGGTACCTGATTCAATGGCGTTAGGAATAATCACAGTTCTGTATAAAAATAAAGGTAGCTCACTGAGGTTGGAAAATTATAGGCCTTTAAGTCTTTTAAATACAGATTATAAGATTTTGACAAAAGTCCTTGCTAATAGAATAAAAGGAGTAGTAGGGAAAATAATATCATCAAATCAAGCTTACAGTATACTGGGAAGGGAGATCACAGACACAATTTGTACTTTAAGAGTATGAGAAAGGATGGGCAGGGAGGTTTGGTTTTAGGCATGGATCTAAATAAGGCTTTTGATAGGGTAGAGCACAGTTTTATGAGCTATCGAGCAAACAGGAAGTGACTTGGCAGCAGTTGGGAGAGGAAGGCTCTCCCTCACCCTGTTTTTGTTTGTTTTGTTTTTTTGAGTTTGTGTTTTTTGAATAGTTTTTGTTTGTTTTTTTGTTTAACCACCTAACAGCAGCTTTTGCTGACTGGAGGGTGGTTTAAAATGGACGGATCTAAGGAAAATGACAATGGACTGGCTGGAGAAACAAGCATGGTAAAGGACACTGGACTGGCACGAGGAATGCGAAGGGCAAACGTACTTCCGGGTGATGCACAGCCATCAAGTGAAGACTTGTAGGCTGTGCATGAGCCCGGATCACCTGCTAAAAGACTGCCCAATGTTCAAGTGCTACAAGTGTGAGGAAAGAGGACATTTTGCAAGGGATTGCAATGTTGTCAGGTGCCCGGAGTGTCAGAAAATTCTAAACAAATGTGAATGCTGGATGGGAGGAGAGGAAGGAGGAAAGGAAAACCAGGTGGATGGACAGGTGCATGAACGAGACAACGAGGTCTTTAACAGACAGGTGAAACAAACACAATAGGAGGAAGAAACGAGGACACAAAAGGAGAGCTTGGAAAGTCATGTGGTTGGTGTGGATTTAAATGAACAGAGAAATATGGAACAAACTGTTGAACAAAAAGGAGGAGATACAAGGACACAAATGGAATTAACTGATGGTTTACAAAGTCCGATGGACAAAGTTGAACCCAGCGATCAAAGGAATGGAGAACAGACTGTTGTAACAAAAAATGAAGAGAGAAATAAACAGGAGGACGAACTAATAAAAACAACTAAGAGAAGAAGACCGATCAAGGTAACCAAATATAGAGACTGCAAGAAAAAAAACTCTTAAGGAAGACTTAATTGAAAATGTTAACAGATATGGTGTGTTACAGGAGTGTCACGACCAGCTCGTTCTCAGTCAGTGACATAATACACGACCACCAAAGTTCACTGAATTCAAACGTTCTTTATTCTAGAGTCAAAGTAAATAAAACCCAAAAATCATATTCAAAGATTAAGCAAAAATAAATAATAAAGATAACATAGGAAAGAAAATGGAGAATCAAGCCATTAAACAGAAAGTGTTCAAAAGGGACTCTTCCTGGGTCGCTGTATTCCCAGGAACGGGAGCAAAAGGAAGTCAGATCGTCTGTCTCCGTCCCCTGTGGAGAGGACAAGCACCCATCTTTATCCTAGCCTTAATCAGGAGGAGATGAGCTAGCAGGGGGGGGGGGGCGCGATCCTTCGCACTCTCCAATATAGATCGCCACCCACAGGCGTGGAGAGGAAGCGCAGGGTCGTAACACCTCCCTCCTCAAAAAAAAGATTCGCCACAAATCTACATCAAAACAAAGACAGTCAAGTAATACCCTCCTTTTAGGAAAAAATAAATTTAACTTTTCATCAACTTCTACTCGTCGCTCCAACTCCAACATCTCTGGGCCCTTATGCTCAGTAAGATATGCAGCTACAGCATGAGGAACACAGTGTTTAAACTCTTCCAAAAGCATTAGCTCCTTTAACTGTTCTTTTGTTGTAACTTTCATTGAAGTGCACCAACGATCAAATAAATTCTCCTTTTCTCTTGCAAATTCAACATAAGTACATTCATCAACTTTGTTCAGATTTCTGAATTTTTGACGATATGCCTCAGGCACGAGCTCATATGCATGCAATACAGCAGCTTTCACGACATCATACTCACCACTCTGTTCCAGTGAGAGAGCAGAATAAACTTCCTGTGCTTTACCTGTGACAACACACTGTAACAGTAACGTCCAAGAACTTTTCGGCCATTTCATGGATAAAGCAACACGTTCAAAGTGGTAGAAATATTTATCCACCTCTTTTTCCGAAAACGGCGGAACCAATCTCATGTTCCTATGAACGTCAAATGCAGGTTCACCTCCGGCTGAATGTAGTAACCCAGGAGATAAATCCATCTGCGAAACTCCTGCTGTTTTTACTGCCAACTCCAGCTCCAACCTTTTTAACTGGAATGCTCTTTCATCTCGTTCCTTCTCTAACTCAAGCTCTAACCGTCGCATAGCTAATTGATGATCTAATTTTCTTTCCGCAAATTCCCTTTCCATTTCTCGCTCTTTCATAGCGCGCTCGTCACGCTCAGCACGAATTTTCGCGGCGTCTAAATACAGTTGTTTCTCTGCCAACGGCAGATCTGGAAATTTCTTCTCACTTTCACTATCATCATCAGCAATAGATTCCGACGAATCACTACGAGCTACAAACTCGGTTTTTGTCTCTAAAATTCCTTGGCCCACAAGTGATCGCTTCAAAACAGTCACAATTGTTTCCTTCAGCCTTTTATCCTGAGAAGTTAGCTCAATACTGAAGCGGTCGGCGATTTGCACCAATTGCTCCTTTGTACAACTCTCAAGTAATACTTCTGACGGACACGCCACGAAATCTTCGACCACCGAAGACATTCTGTTCATATAATCTTCGTACAATACAAACAAAATAAAGTACTCATGCAGGTGAGACACTGATTACTAAGAATACAATTTCTATCCACCACTGTTTCGAAGAGAGACTACACAAGTACTGGTTCAAAAAGACTTCCCACAAGCCAAAACACAGTGCTAGCACGAAGCACAAAGCTTCCAAAGACTTCCCACAAGTCGTAACACAGTGCTAGCACGAATGAAGCATAACACTTCCAAGGACTTACCATAAGTCATTACACAATGTACGAATGAAGTATAAAACTTCCAAAGACTTACCACAAGTCATTACACAGTGTAAACACGAATGAAGGATAACACTTCCAAAGACTTACAACAAGTCAAAACAGTACTTTGAAGCACAAAATCAACAGTGCGAACACAGAGAGAGAAACGCATTCTACCCTTGAACAAAATGTACTATTATCTCTTTCTGTAGCATAGGTTTACCGATTCGTATTACGAGAGACTCCAGCTCCTAACTACGACAAGAAACACGAACTAATTCCTACCTAGTCTTCAGAGGTGTACCAGGCTCGGGGCGGCATTAAACGCTGAACTCCGCAACAATCAGTTAAACTGAAAGTCCAGAAGCGTACCCCCAACAGAGAGTTAATCTCCACCCAGGATAACCTCCAAAAATAAAAAAGGAAAAATAACAAACAGTGTTCCCGTCGGAAGGATTGTATTCACAACCCAGCTGGAAACACTCTAACTAGCCAGAGTTCCCATATACAATCACAACCATCTACAGAAAAGAAACAATCACATAGCCAATCCACACCAACCTTCCTATTCCACAAAATCACCAAAAAAAAAAAAATCTCCAAATTAGATTAAGGAAATTAAAACTAAGACTCCAATACAAAGAACTCCAGGACGAGCCCCCAATTATGTCACGACCAGCTCGTTCTCAGTCAGTGACATAATACACGACCACCAAAGTTCACTGAATTCAAACGTTCTTTATTCTAGAGTCAAAGTAAATAAAACCCAAAAATCATATTCAAAGATTAAGCAAAAATAAATAATAAAGATAACATAGGAAAGAAAATGGAGAATCAAGCCATTAAACAGAAAGTGTTCAAAAGGGACTCTTCCTGGGTCGCTGTATTCCCAGGACCGGGAGCAAAAGGAAGTCAGATCGTCTGTCTCCGTCCCCTGGGGAGAGGACAAGCACCCATCTTTATCCTAGCCTTAATCAGGAGGAGATGAGCTAGCAGGGGGGGGCGCGATCCTTCGCACTCTCCAATATAGATCGCCACCCACAGGCGTGGAGAGGAAGCGCAGGGTCGTAACAGGAGCTAGAAGAGATGGAAACGAAGTGATGTGTTTTAAGTATGCTTTTATTCTTTTTATGGCCTTAAGGATTGCTAATTTTAATGGTAGAGGATTAACTGATGTAAAGAAATTTGAGAGAGTTAAAGAAATGTTTAAAGGACAAGACGAAATTTTATTGCAAGAAACTAATTGGAAAGAAGAGCACATAACTGAAATAAGGAAAAGGTGGAGTGGAGAACTATTTTACAATAACGGTGACGATAGAATGGGCAGAGGGGTAGCAGTTTTAATCAAAGGAAACAGTGGTGTGAAGTGTCAAATAATACAAAATGATAAAAAGGGAAAATGTATAGTAGTGGAGATGGAATATGAAGGAAAAAAAGTGATAGTGGTCAATGTTCATGCACCAACAGAAGAGAATAAACAAAAAAGGAATATTTTAAAGTTTTAAGAGAGTTAAAAAAAAAAAAAAATTATTATAATGGGTGATTTTAATATGGTTTTTAGCAAACTAGAAATGGCTGAGGGAATGGTTTTTAAATCGGATAAAGGTAGAAAAGAATTGAAGCTATTGATGGAAGAGAATAAAATGATTGATATATGGAGAGAAAGAAACGAAAATATAAAAGAAGAGGCAGTTGGTCGGAAATTTTTTGTGTCAAACAAGAATAGATTTGATTTTATGCACAAGGAATATAGAAAGTTTTATAGGAGAGATAAAACATAAAGAAACAAGTTTGAGTGACCATAAGGGGATTTTTATGCAGATGGATTGGAGCGCAGTGAAAAGAGGGCCGGGGACATGGATTTTAAACACAGAGGTTTTAAAGAATGAAGATTATATCTTAAAAGTTAAAGAAATCATTGAGAAGGAAAAAGAAAATGAAATGTACAATGAAGACAAACGAATATGGTGGGAAAAATGTGAAGTATTTCATTAAAAAGATGACAATAACATACTGTAGATTACTTCAGAAATGTAAAAATAATAAATAAAGAGAGCTAAGAGAAAAATTAGGGAAAGAATTAAAGGAGAATAAAACAGACATACAAAAAATAAAAGAATTGGAGGAGAATTTGAAAACACTGGAAGAGGAAAAATATAAAGGAGCAAGATTAAGAAGTAAAGCAAAATACACTGTAGAAGGAGAGAAATGCACAAAATTCTTTTTTAATTTAGAAAAAAGTAAAGGGAAATCCGAAATGATCAAAGAAATAAGAGGAGAAAATGGAATCGTAGCAGAAACAAATGAGGAAATTCTGAAAGAAATAAAAGCATATTATGAGAATCTATTTAGTGCAGAGGGGGTACAGGAAAAAGAAAAAGAAGAGTTACTGAAACAAATAAAAAATAGGGTAAGAGAAGTAGAAAGAAAGGAATGTGATCAAAATCTAAGAGAAGAAGAAATAAAAAGAGCAATAAGTGAACTAAATAAAAAATAAAAGTCGAGGAATAGATGGTTTGGGGAATTTTATAGAGTTTTTAAGGATTTTTTAGTTAGCATTTTAAAAGACGTCTATGAAGAGGTTTTTAAGACAGGTGAAAGGAGTCAGAGAATGGGAATGGGTTTAATGAAATTGATTTATAAAAGAAAAGGGGAAAAGGTAGATTTAAAGAATTACAGACCAATTACCATGCTCAACACTGATTTAAAGATTTTAGCCAAGATTTTAGCCAATCGTCTAAAGGAAGTAATGCCAAATATAATCCAAACAAATCAAGTGTATGGAGTTAAAGGGCGGGATATAGCGGACACAACAATAAGCATTAATGAAATAATAAGATACATAAATGAAAAAGGAAAAAAAGGTTATATAATTAGCTTAGATTTTGAAAAAGCATTTGATAGAGTGGAGCACGAATTTTTATTTGGGTTTGGGGAGAATTTTATTAATTGGATAAAAATTTTATACAAAGGTGCGATAACAAAAATTAAATGTAATGGTGTTAACTCAATTTTAATTTTTTAACTCAGTGTTTTAAGATAACTAGATCTATTAGACAAGGGTGTCCGCTATCTGCTCTTTTATATTCCTTAGTGTCTGAGCCACTAGGTCTGGCTATAAAACAAGAAGAAGGAATAAAAGGGATATGTGTCGAGGGGGAAGAAAATAAAATATTTCAGTATGCGGACGATACCACAGTTATGGCAAAAGATTTAGAAAGTGTTGAAAAAGCATTTCAAATTATACAGAGTTTTTGTAAAGGTTCAGGAGCAAAAGTAAATGCTGAAAAAACAATGTATATGCAATTTGGAGAAGGGGCAATTTTAACAGAACATTTTGCTTTTAAAGAAACAAGAGAAATAAAGAAGGTAAATAAAGAATAATCAAAAGAAGGTGTAATGTGACGTAATGTGGGAAGAAATGTTAGGAGGTATCAGTGGCGTAGCCACGGGGGGGCCTGGGTGGGCCTGGGCCCCCTCATTTACATGTCCGGCCCCCTCAGATTTTCAATTGTTTAAAATCGCGACTGTGAAAACTAAAGTGAAAACACATATCGCCTGCCGCTCAAGACGATTGGCTGGGAGGTTAAGTCGAAGGACTAGAAATCCATTAGTGTGTCCCTGCGCAGGTTCAAATCCATTCTAATACATTATGCTCAGGCCCCCTCAAAAATAAATTTCTGGCTACGCCCCTGGGAGGTATTGAAAGAAAATTAAACTTTTGGAAACTAAGAATGTTAACTTTAAAAGGGAAGGTATTAATTCTGAATGTTTTAATGGTGTCAAAATTGTGGTATGTTTTATATGTATCATCTATGCCGTTATGGGCAGAAAAAAGGCTGAACATTTTTTTTTTAGATTTTTTATGGGATGGGAAGCCGGCAAGAATAGCATACAATACTTTAATAGGAGAAGTGGGGAAGGGAGGATTGGGCTTGATGGATGTTGCACAAAGAAAGAACAGTTTAAGGTTGAAAGTTGTAAAAAAGTACTTGGATGAAGAAAACAAAACAGCTTGGAAAAAAACAATGGGATATTTTTTAAATAAGTGTGGCAATTTTAATTTAGGGGATAATATATTATGGATGAGAAAAAAAAAATGGATGACGGAGGGATTGCCAGATTTTTATAACAATTTTTGTTATAGGCAATTTTTAACAGTTGTACACTATAATCCACAAGGTAGGGAGAACATTTTAAATCAGCCTTTATTCTTAAACAACGGCATTTTAAATCAGGGAAAGGAAATATTCTTCAAGAAATGGTGGGATGTGGGTATTACTAGATTAAGAGATGTTTTATATGAGTTTAAAGAGGGGTTTTTACCGTCACAGTATGTTGTAGATGCAATGGAGGAGGCAAAGGAGGATTTTAACAGACTTGAGATAATAAAGAAATATGAAGTAATTAAAACAGCTATACCAAAAGAGTGGATAACAAAAATCGAATGTATGGAAGAAGGGAAAAAAGGAAGAGATGTGTATGTGATGTTGGGAGAAAAAATGTATGCTTTAAAAGAATGTACTGTGAAAATGTTTTATTGTTTTTTTAGAAACTCTGTTTTTAAAAAACCTATAGTTAATGAATATTGGGTAAGCAAATTTAATGACTTAAAAGAAGAGAATATATGGGAAAATATGAAAGGGAAAATTATAGATGCAAAATTGGAGACTCTGAAGTTTTTCATTAGACACAAAGTGGTATTTACAGATGTCACTCTGAATAAAATAGGGATGGAACAAAGCAAAATATGTAAAGTGTGTTTCAGCAAAGATGAAAGTTTTTTACATTTGTTTTTACACTGCAAAGAGTTAGAAGTATTTTGGAGAAAATGTAAAGAATTGATTCAAGATTTGAGAGGGGAAAAATTTGAAAGAAGATGAATGGCATAAAGTGGTAATGTTTGGAATTGATAAATGGTGTAAGAACAAGAAACTTATAAATTTGATTGTGATGATGATGAAAAGTGCTATATGGGAGAGGAGAGTTGTGGCGAAAAGAGAAGCAAATGTAATGAATGTATGGCATGTGTTGAAAAGAAAGATAGAAAGATATGTGGAATGTTTATTTTACTATTTTTAATATGAAGGGAAAATCAGTGATTACTATAGTGTTCTTAACTCAGAGGTCTGTTCTTTTTTTAACGACTTAAGATGGGAAATAGCAGGAAAAAACTGGTGATGTTTTTTTTTTTTTAGAACAAACAAATACATGTTTTATTGCTGATATGTGTTTCTGATTTTTTATTAATGAACTGATTTTCTGGAACCTATTTTTTAATATTTATTTTATGTATTCTTTGCCTTAAACAGTTATTGTATTTATAATGTTTGAATATTTTAATTAAAAAAAATAATAATAAAAAATTTAAAAAAGTATGCCCGATCTCGTCTGATCTCGGAAGCCAAGCAGGAAAGGGCCTGGTTAGTACTTGGATGGGAGACTGCCTGGGAATACCGGGTGCTGTAAGCTTTTTAATGTTTATTATTTGTGAACAGGTTTAAAAATACTACTCTTAACCCTAGCTTTCGCTTACAGCCATACTATCCTGAGCATGCCCGATCTCGTCTGAGGAGGCGCTATCGTGCGAACAGGAAGTGCTTTGGCAGTAGTTTGGAGAGGAAGGACTGTTGGACATTGGGAAATTTGAAAAATTCAAAGAGAAATGTAAAAGAGAGGACATTATTGCACTACAAGAAACGAACTGGAGAGTAAATGTTATGATTGAATATGAAAAGAGATGGGATGGAGGCATTTTATACAATAATGGAGATGGGAGGTTTGGGAGAGGTGTGGCTTTTTTTGTTTGTTTGTTTGTTTTTGATTTTTTGTTTAGATTTTTTTTGTCTTTTGTTTGAAATTTCTTTAAACCACCTAACAGCAGCTTTTGCTGACTGGAGGGTGGTTTTAAATGGACGGATTCATGGCACACGACACTGGACTGGCAGGAGAAACAAGCTTGGTAAACGACATTGGACTGGCACGAGGATCATGTATGGCGGATTACACTGGACTGGCCCGAGGATCACGTATGGAAGATGACATTGGACTGGCTTGAGGAACAAGAAGGGCAATCGACAATGGACTGGAACGAGGAACACGTATGGCGGACGACATTGGACTAGCACAAGGAGCACGAAGGGCAAACGACGATGGACTGGAACAAGGAAAACGAATGGAAAATGATACTGGACTGGATAAATGTTTACGAGATGGAAGTGAAAGGAAAGAAGCAAGTGGAAAATATTGCGAACGGAAATATTTAAAAGAAGCTACATTAATTGTAAATGTGGAAAATGTTTATGAAGTGAAAGTGGACGATATCATTAAAGCAGTTACAGAATTTTGTTTTTAAAAGTCAGATTCCCCAAAGAAGTGACTTTGCCTTATAGACTTTGACTCATTGCCTTATAGCACGAGGCTAGAAACCGCTGAGGGGCAGCAGTATTTCCGGGTGATGCACAGCCATCAAGTGAAAACTTGTAGGCTGTGCATGAGCCCGGATCACTTACTGGAAGACTGCCCCACATTCAAGTGCTATAAGTGTGGGGAAAGGGGACATTTTGCGAGGGATTGCAATACTGTCAGGTGCCCGGATTGTCAAGAGTTTTTAAACAAATGTGAATGCTGGATGGGAGGAGAGGAAGGAGGAAGGGACGAACAGGTGGATGGACAGGTGCATGAAGGAAACAGCAAGGAACATGGAGAAACTGAAGAGAAAGAGGAAAAAGGACAACAACAAAAAGAAACGGAAGGAGCAGAGAGCACAAGAGATGAAGCAGAAAGAGAGAAAGACAAAAGCAAAAACGAGGAACAAATGACGGAAATGGAAATGGACATGGACATGGACATGGAGGAAGAAGCAACAGTACAAAAATGAACATATATGAAGTTTTAAGGGGTCTGGAGGGAGAAAATGGTGAATAATGGTTTTTAAGTATTTATTTGTCTTTCTTTCAATGGTTTTAAGTTGTGTTACTTTTAATGCAAGGGGACTGTTGGACATTGGGAAATTTGAAAAATTCAAAGAGAAATGTAAAAGAGAGGACATTATTGCACTACAAGAAACGAACTGGAGAGAAAATGTTATGATTGAATATGAAAAGAGATGGGATGGAGGCATTTTATACAATAATGGAGATGGGAGGTTTGGGAGAATGAAGAATGATGTTTTTAAAGCGAGTAAATGTGTGTATAAGGACAGGATGGGGAAGTGTATAATAGTGGAGACAAAAATTGAAGGAAAAGATTTGCTTTTGGTAAATATACATGCACCAGTGGAGGAGAAGGAAAAGAAAGATTTTTTTAATGTTTTAAAAAATATTATAAAGGAGTACAAAGAAATAATAATGATGGGGGATTTTAACACAGTTTTTAGCAAACAAGATATGGCTGAAGGAATGGTTTTCAGAAGGGATACAGGAAGAAAAGAACTAAAAGTATTAATGGAGGAAAATAACATGATAGATGTGTGGAGAGAAAGGAATAAAAGGAAAAGGGAATTTTCAAGAAGACAAATAGTGGGAATCTTTGTATGCCAAACTAGAATTGATTTTGTTTTATGTAGCAGAAATGTGGAGACTTTTATTGAAAAGATTAAGTATGAGGAAACCAGTTTTAGTGATCACAAGCTTTTATTTTTTTTAGTAGATTGGAGTAAAATGCAAAGAGGTCCGGGAGTTTGGATTTTAAACACACAGATTTTAAAGAATGAAGATTATGTTGAAAAAGTGAAACAAATTATAGAAAAAGAAAAGGAAAATGGAATGTATGAGGAGGATAAGAGAATATGGGACAATGTAAAGTTTTTAATAAAAATAATAATAATAATAATAATAATCAGTTACATTTATTTAGCCAAAAAGATTCTCGATAAAATATTGTAATTTAATACAAAATTTGTAAAAGATACAAAGAAAGAGAAATAAAAGAAAGTTTTGAAAAGGAATTGAATAAAGAAAATAAAGACATACAAAAGATAAAGGAAATGGAGGGAGAATTGAAAGAAATGGAAGAAAAAGAATATGAGAGAGCGAGACTAAGAAGTAAAGCAAAATATGTGGTGGAGGGAGAAAAATGCACTGCATTTTTAAAGTTCTTTTTTGATCTGGAAAAACAGAAAGGGAAAGCTGAAATGATAAAAGAAATAAGAGGAAAAATGGGGAAATTGTAGAGGGGAATGAACAAATTTTAGAAGAAATAAAGGATTTTTATGATGACCTTTTTAGTGCAAGAGGTGTGGATGAGGGAGAAAAAAAGAAATTGTTGAACGAAATAAAAGTAAAAGTAAGCAAGGAAGACAAAAAAGAATGTGACCATGAAATCAGAGCAGAAGATATTGAAAGAGCAATAAATCAACTGAATAAAAAGAAAAGTCCTGGATTAGATGGATTAGGAGCTGAATTTTATCTATGTTTTAAAGGAGTTTTAGTAACCATTTTAAAAGAGGTTTTTATAGACAGTTTTGAAAGGGAGGAAATTAATGAAAGAACGAGGATAGGGCTAATGAAACTTATATAAAAAAAGAAAGGAGAAAAAGTAGATTTAAAAAACTACAGACCGATCACAATGTTGAACACAGATTTTAAGATTTTAGCAAAGGTTTTAGCAAACAGATTAAAAGAGGTCATGCCAAGCATTATCAAAACAAATCAAGCGTATGGAGTAAAAGGAAGAGACATAGACTCATATAACAATGAGTATGAGACACAATTTGGTATATGAAAGGAAAAAATGAAGAAGGATATGTAATAAGTTTAGATTTTGAAAAAGCTTTTGATAGGGTAGAGCACACATATTTATTTGAGGTTTTAAGAAGTTTCGGTTTTGGTGAGAATTTTATTAAATGGATTGAGATTTTATATAAGGGTGCACTAACAAGAATTAAATGTAATGGGTTTTTAACAGACTGTTTTAAAATCACACGTTCGATTAGACAGGGCTGTCCACTCTCTGCTTTATTATACTCATTTGTTTCAGAACCGCTAGGATTAGCTATTAGAGAAAAAGAAGAAATAATAGGGATTGAAATCGAAGAAAACAAGGCTGAGGGGAAAGTTTTTCAATACGCGGATGACAGAACAATAATCGTACAGGGAAAAGAGAGTGTAAAACAAGTAATGAATGTTGTAAAGGAGTATTGTAGGGGATCAGGAAGCAAAATAAATGAAGAGAAAACAGTCTATATGAGATTTGGTAAAGCTATGGTTTTAACAGAATGTTTTCATTTCAAAGAAGTGGAAGAAATTTGGATTTTAGGAGTTTTAATGGGGAAGAATGAGAAGAAAGTAAGAGATGAAATGTGGGAACAGCTAGTTACAGATATAGAGAGGAGGCTAATTTTTTGGAAATTAAGAACTTAAAATTTGAAGGAGAAGGTTTTAATACTGAATGTTTTAATGGTTTCTAAACTTTGGTATGTTTTATATGTGTCTGAAATGCCGTTATGGACAGAACAGAGGTTGAAGAAATGCTTTCTTGACTTTTTATGGGAGGGGAAACCAGCAAGAATTGCATATAACACGATTTTAGGGGCGGTGGAAAAGGGAGGGTTAGGACTTATGGATGTGGAACAACGAAAAAATGCTTTGAGAGTAAAAATTGTGAAGAAATACCTAAATGAAGAAAACAAAACTGAGTGGAAGAAAACAATGAAATAATTTTTAAATAAATGTGGTGGTTTTAACATGGGGGATGGAATTTTATGGATGAAAACAAAAATATGGATGACTGAAGGGATACCTGATTTTTATAGGAAAATTTTTAGCGCTTGGGGAAAATTTTTAATGAAAATTGAGTATGATCCACGTGGGAGAGAAAACATTTTAAATCAGCCTCTGTTCTTAAATAAAAACATTTTAAAAGAAAAGAAAGAAATATATATATATTTTATTTTTTTTATTTTGATGTAGCAGCATCAACAACAGATCACCATTTCAAAACAGATGCAATTACACTGTTCTCTGCCCATCAATTTTCTCTTTTTTTTTTAACACAAATCAAAAATCAACAACAAACAAAATAAAATAAAAATTAAATAATAATATAATAACAATCATTTCTACAATTCGGGGGAGGACAGATACAAAATCAATAATCATACTCCATACTGAACAAAGTCAAGTGTTTGTTCCCGGTCCTTGGAGACCGTGGAGAGGGTCTGCTGGCCTCCAATATGGAAAAAGCACTCCACAGGTACCACACCATCATTACACACTTAGAAAAGAAGGGTACTTTTTTTTTTATATCTCCACAAAGTCTGGCTGTAATGGCTTTACATATTCAACCCACTTAGACCAGACTTTTCTGAACACGTTCCTCTGAAGTCGAAGGGAAAAAGTAATCTTTTCCATAACATAAATATCATTTACTATATCTATCCACTCTTGTATTGTGGGGGGTTCAGGAAGCAGCCAACGCCTTGTAAGCGCTTTTTTACCAGCAGATGTCAAAATGCCAAATAGGTATCCCTCAGAGGATCTTGTTTGAAAATCAGCTATTCCAAAAAATAATGTAGAAAACTGCAAAGGCATTGTGGTTTTAAGTATGCTTTCCATTGCTTTATGAAACTCCACCCAGAAAGGTTTTATCACTGGGCACTCCCAAAATATATGCCAATGATTGGCTTCTTGAAACCCACACTGCCTCCAGCATTTAGCGTCCCCTCCCACAATATGTGCTTTTTGTTTTGGTGTAATAAAAAATCTGATAAGGCATTTCCACCCAAACTCCCGCCATATGTGAGAGTTAGTACATAGTGATTTTTTTTTTCCCTGAGAGCTTTATAAAATTTAGAAATGACACCTTTCTTTGAAACACCTTGGTAAGCACCTATAAATATCTTCAGTATTGGGTCATCAAAGTCTGTCTTATTTTTAATGTTGTTTTCAAAATGATTATGTAATTGGAGGTATCTATAAAAATCTGATTTCTCAAGACAATATTGTTTCTTCAAACTTTCAAAATCTTTCAAAACTCCCTTTTCCGTAACAGAGTAGAATGTTGTTATTCCTTTTGAGATCCAAGATTTGAATCTATGATCCAACAAATTTGGCTTAAATTCAGGGTCATAAGCACACCAGTTAATTATTTGTAATTTACAATCCAATTTATATTTTTCTTTTATTGTATTCCAGATTTTTAGTTGGGCTTTAATCCATGAGTTTTGCACCTTATCTATAAAACTTCCCAAGTTTTTATGTGCCAATATTGCTTGAGTTGGGGGGTCATTCATTATTGAAAGTTCAATATCTTTCCACCTAGCTTGATATTGTTACCATTTTGCCCTGGGTGTGTTGTTTATGTTGTGCACTTCCTAGCTGTCGGGCCTTTCTCACTTGTCTAGCCTTCAGTGTCACTGTCAGTGGGTGTGTTTGTTGTCACGTGGGTGTTGCCTCTCGTTCCCTCCCTGCACCTGTCTCGTCTCTAGCTCATTAGTGTGCCCCAGGTGATCGTCATCTCCTAGTGTATTTCACCCCTTGGCTTCTCCCCTGTCTTTGTCCGTGGTTAACGTTATGTGGTTGTGGTCCTGTCGCTGTTCCATGTGGATATTCCCCTTCCGAGTTCTCCCCAGGTTTGCACACGAGGTGCCTATTATGTTTAAGTTTTAGTTAGTAGTTATATGGAGTTTTGCACTACTAGTGCCGCTTTTGTTTATATTTAAAGTGCTTTTGTTTCCGTTGTTAATAAAGTCTTTCCTGAGTTTAGTTCTTGTCCTCGTCTCCGTGTTTGCGCTTCATCGCACAGTTACCCCCGAGCGTTACAGAACCACGGACCAGGTTTGTCGCCTATAAAGACTGTCTACATGGAGTGCGAGTCACAGCTTCTGACTCTTGCCCAGATGAGGGACAGGAACTTCGGCCAGTTCGCCTACGAGTTTTGTTTCATCGCCAGTCGGGCGTCCTTGCTGGATGACACCATCCGGGCCCTGTTTGGGATCGGCGCCATGCGGCATTTTCCCGAGGGCTTGCCAGACACCACCGGCTTAAGTTGGACTGAAGCCGTTCTCCGGTGTGTGAACAGCTACAACCGGAGAGCGGCCGAATTGAACAAGACAACACCCTCAGGTCCAGTAGCCGAGTCACCGCGCCGCCGCCGTAAACAGGGTAAGCGGAGGATTCCCTCGCCCGAGAACGAACCGATTCCCTCGCCCGAGAGCGAACCGATTCCCTCGCCCGGGAGCGAACCGATTTCCCTCGCCCGGGAGCGAACCGATTTCCCTCGCCCGGGAGCGAACCGATTTCCCTCGCCCGGGAGCGAACCGATTTCCCTCGCCCGGGAGCGAACCGATTTCCCTCGCCCGGGAGCGAACCGATTTCCCTCGCCCGGGAGCGAACCGATTTCCCTCGCCCGGGAGCGAACCGATTTCCCTCGCCCGGGAGCGAACCGATTTCCCTCGCCCGGGAGCGAACCGATTTCCCTCGCCCGGGAGCGAACCGATTTCCCTCGCCCGGGAGCGAACCGATTTCCCTCGCCCGGGAGCGAACCGATTTCCCTCGCCCGGGAGCGAACCGATTTCCCTCGCCCGGGAGCGAACCGATTTCCCTCGCCCGGGAGCGAACCGATTTCCCTCGCCCGGGAGCGAACCGATTTCCCTCGCCCCAGGCCGCTCGCACTGAACTGAGTCCCCAGGCCGCACGCACTGAACTGAGTCCCCAGGCCGCACGCACTGAACTGAGTCCCCAGGCCGCACGCACTGAACTGAGTCCCCAGGCCGCCCGCAGTGGACCCCTCCAGGCCCGACTCGCCGCCGCCGGAGCTGCCGTGGCCCGACTCGCCGCCGCCTGAGCTGCCGTGGCCCGACCCTCCAGCCTTCTGGGACCTCCCAGATCCTCCGCCAGACCTTCTAGACCTCCCGGACCCACCATTAGATCTGCCAGATCTTCTGTCAGATCGATCTGCCAGATCTCCCATACCCGCTGCCAGACCTCCTAGATCTTCCGCCAGACCTCCCAGATCCTCCGCCAGACCTCCTAGACCTCCCAGTTCCGCCAGACCTCCTAGACCTCCCAGACCCGTCATCAGATCTCCCAGACCTCCCAGATCTTCAGCCAGACCTCCTAGACCTCCTAGACCTCCCAGACCCACCATCTGATCCGCCAGACCTCCTAGACCTCCCAGACCCACCATCTGATCCGCCAGACCTCCTAGACCTCCCAGACCCGCCGGCTCTGCCGGACCCTCCTGACTCACCGGACCCTCCAGACCCACCGCCGGCTCGGCCGGTCCCGCCTGACCCACCGCCGGCTCGGCCGGTCCCGCCTGACCCACCGCCGGCTCGGCCGGTCCCGCCTGACCCACCGCCGGCTCGGCCGGTCCCGCCTGACCCACCGCCGGCTCGGCCGGTCCCGCCTGACCCACCGCCGGCTCGGCCGGTCCCGCCTGACCCACCGCCGGCTCGGCCGGTCCCGCCTGACCCACCGCCGGCTCTGCCGGACCCTCCTGTCTCGCCGGCTCTGCTGGACCCTCCAGATCTGCCAGCCTTGCTGGAACCCTCATGAACTTTTATTTTATGCTTTGTGATTTACCAGTTAGTTGTTTTGGGGTGTTCTTAGTCTCCTTGACGACATATTATTCCATGGGATTTTGCCTTTTGTTTTTGTAGTGTGCACTCCGGGTTCTCTGTCCTGTTCTGTCCTCCTCCAGGTCCCCCGCCCTCCCTTCCCCTGTTGTGCACTTCCCGGCGCGAGGTCGCGCCTACCGGGAGGGGGGGGTACTGTTACCATTTTGCCCTGGGTGTGTTGTTTATGTTGTGCACTTCCTAGCTGTCGGGCCTTTCTCACTTGTCTAGCCTTCAGTGTCACTGTCAGTGGGTGTGTTTGTTGTCACGTGGGTGTTGCCTCTCGTTCCCTCCCTGCACCTGTCTCGTCTCTAGCTCATTAGTGTGCCCCAGGTGATCGTCATCTCCTAGTGTATTTCACCCCTTGGCTTCTCCCCTGTCTTTGTCCGTGGTTAACGTTATGTGGTTGTGGTCCTGTCGCTGTTCCATGTGTATATTCCCCTTCCGAGTTCTCCCCAGGTTTGCACACGAGGTGCCTATTATGTTTTAGTTAGTAGTTATATGGATTTTTGCACTACTAGTGCCGCTTTTGTTTATATTTAAAGTGCTTTTGTTTCCGTTGTTAATAAAGTCTTTCCTGAGTTTAGTTCTTGTCCTCGTCTCCGTGTTTGCGCTTCATCGCACAGTTACCCCCGAGCGTTACAGATATGTTGGAGTACATATATTAATTAAATATTTAGTCTGGGCCGCATAAAAATAATCCCTGAAATTGGGTAATGCCATGCCTCCTTCCTCCGCTGGAAGCTGTAATGTTTTGAATTTAATCCTGGGTTTTTTCCCCTGCCAGATAAATTTAGAGATGATTTTATCTAATTCAGACCAACATTTTAAGGTTTTTCTACAGGAAGTGCTTGAAATAGATATAGATACCTTGGAAGGATGTTCATCTTTATCGAGTCAATTCTATGACTTAGGCTAAGGAAAGAGATGGCATTCCATCTATGTATATCATCTTTGATTTTTATTAAAAGTGGATCAAAATTTACTTCTACTAGTGTTGAAATTTCTTTTGTTAAATATATTCCCAATGAAGTCTGATCCCATTTAAGTTGGAATTTATCTCTAATATGTTTTGGAGGTGTATAATTCAGTCAAAGTTTGTGTTTTTTGTATATTTAATTTGTATCCTGCATATCTACCAAATGTATCTAAAAGATTCATTAATTCGAGAAATGAGTTAGTGGGTTTACTTAAGTAAATCAGTATGTCGTCCGCATATAGTGCCAATTTGTGGTCTTCTCCATTTATACAGATGCCTTTGATGTTTTCAGTCTGCCTTATCCACTGTGCGAGAGGTTCTATATAGAGCGCAAAAAGCAGAGGTCAAGTCAAGTCAAGTCACCTTTATTTATATAGCACTTTTTACAATGTAGATTGTTTCAAAGCAGCTTTACAGGAAAAACAATATAAACAAAGTTTGTTTGGCTGAACAGAAGCCCCAAAAGAGCAGGCGAATCAATACAATTGATGAATTTTAAGTGTTAAGTTTCCCCAACTGAGCAAGCCATAGGCGACAGCGGCAAGGAACCAAAACTCCGGCAGGTGACGTAACGAATGAAGAATAGAATGGAGAAAAAACCTTGGGAGAAACCAGGCTCAGTCGGGGGACCAGTTCTCCTCTGGCCAAAGCCAAACAGTACATGATTATTATATTGACAACAATTCAAGTCCAATATGAAGTCCAATTTGGTCCGGTTGGAGATGGGTTCATGATCGTCACAGGGGAGGGTCTAGTAGAGTCACGGTCTCCGCAGACACTTCAGGGTAGTGCTGTGCTCGTGTCCAGGTCCTTCATCTGATCTGGATACGGCCCGGATCCGGCTGACCACGGTAACCTCGGAATAAACAGAGAACAATATCAGCGTAGATGCCATTCTTCTTCTGATGTATCGAGTACATCAGGTGTTATGGGAATGTTCTCGGTTCCGGCTTATCTAAATTATGCAGCCTAACAATCATTTTACATGATTTGGATTAAAATGTATGTATAATGTGTTATGTGTATGCCAGGTTGAAAAGATGTGTTTTTAGTCTAGATTTAAACTGACAGAGTGTGTCTGCTTCCCGAACTGTAATAGGAAGACTGTTCCAGAGTTTAGGAGCTAAATAGGAAAAGGATCGACCGCCAGCAGTTGACTTTGATATTCTAGGTATTATAAGCTGGTCAGTATTTTGGGATCGCAATAGACGTGAAGGACTATAATGTGTTAAGAGATCGCTCAAGTACTGGGGAGCTAAACCATTTAATGCTTTGTAAGTAATTAGCAAGATTTTAAAATGTATTCGGTGATTAATAGGAAGCCAGTGCAGGTTTGACAGAACTGGGCTAATATGCTCATATTTCCTGGTTCTAGTAAGAACTCGAGCTGCTGCATTTTGGACCAGCTGGAATTTGTTTATTAAGCGTGCAGGGCAACCACCTAGTAGAGCATTACAATAATCTAGCCTTGAACTCATGAACGCATGAACTAACTTTTCCGCATTTGTCTTAGAGAGCATATGTCGTAATTTAGATATATTTTTAAGATGGAAGAATGCCGTTTTACAGATGCTAGAAACATGGCTTTCAAATGAAAGATTGGTATCAAAGAGCACACCCAGGTTTCTAACTGACGACGAAGACTTGACAGAACAGCCATTGAGTGTTAGGCGGTAGTCTAGATTATTACGCGCTGAACTTTTTGGTCTAATAATTAGAATCTCTGTTTTTTCAGAATTAAGCAGTAGAAAGTTATTAGTCATCCAATTTTTTATATCGGTTATGCATTCTGTTAATTTAGTGAATTTGTTTGTTTCATCCGGATGAGAAGAAATATAGAGCTGAGTATCATCAGCGTAACAATGAAAGCTAATGCCATGCTTCCTAATAACTGCACCCAAAGGAAGCATGTACAGGGTGAAAAGCAATGGTCCTAACACTGAACCTTGAGGAACTCCATACTGAACTTGTGACCGATATGACATCTCCTCATTTACTGCTACAAACTGATAACGGTCAGATAAGTATGATTTGAACCAGGCTAATGCAACTCCACTAATGCCAACATAATTTTCAAGTCTATTCAGAAGGATTTTGTGGTCAATTGTATCAAATGCAGCACTAAGGTCCAGTAACACTAACAGAGAGATACAACCACGATCGGATGATAAGAGCAAATCATTAGTAACTCTAATAAGAGCAGTCTCAGTACTATGATATGGTCTAAATCCTGACTGGAAATCCTCGTAGATGCTGTTTCTTTCTAGAAAGGAACATAGTTGTGAAGATATTGCCTTTTCTAGAATCTTTGACAAAAAAGGTAGATTCGATATCGGCCTGTAATTAACTAATTCTGTAGGATCAAGTTGTGGTTTTTTAATAAGCGGTTTAATTACGGCCAGCTTAAAGGTTTTTGGTACGTATCCTAATGACAAAGATGAATTAATAATATTAAGGAGAGGATCTATGATCTCTGGAAGCAACTCTTTCAGTAGCTTAGTTGGTATTGGGTCTAGCATACATGTTGTTGATTTTGATGATTTAACGAGTTTAGACAATTCTTCCTCCCCAATAGCAATGAAGGAGTGGAATTTTTCTTCGGGGACACTAAAATTTACTGTATTTTGTGATATTGTAGTAGACTGTTGCATGGTTATAATTTTCTCTCTAATATTATGAATTTTGCAAGTAAAGAAGTCCATGAAGTCATTAGTGCTGTGCTGATTTAAAGCATCTGGGGTTGAGGCTTTATTTCTTGTTAATTTAGTCACTGTCTCAAATAAATATCTAGGGTTGTATTTGTTTTCTTCTAAGAGGGTGGAAAAGTAAGCAGATCTAGCTGATTTTAAGGCTTTTCTGAATGCAATAGAGCTGTCTTTCCATGAAATGCGAAAAACCTCTAGCTTAGTTTTTTTCCAGCTCCGCTCCATTTTTCTGGCTGCTCTCTTGAGGGCCCGGGTGTGCTCGTTGTACCACGGTGTTGGACTATTTTCTTTAATCTTCTTTAAGCGCAACGGAGCAACAGTGTCTAAAGTGCTGGAAAAGAGAGAGTTAATAGTTTCTGTTGCAACATCAAGTTCTTCTAGGCTATCTGGGATGTTAAGTAGATCAAACTGATCAGGAAGATTATTTATAAAGCTATCTTTTGTGTTAGTAGTGATAGTTCTACTATATTTATAACAGGGAGTTAGTTTTTCGACTTTGGCTAAAGGTAGTCTACACGCAACTAAGTAATGATCTGAGATGTCATCGCTCTGCTGTAGAATTTGAACAGTATCAACATTGATCCCATGCGACAATATTAGATCTAAAGTATGATTATGAGAATGAGTGGGTCCTGATACATGTTGTGTAACTCCAATAGAGTTTAAGATGTCTCTAAATGCCAATCCCAATGCGTCTTTTTCATTATCTACATGGATATTAAAATCACCGACAATTATGACTTTATCTGCAGACATTACTAGTTCTGAGAGAAAATCAGCAAATTCTTTGATAAAGTCTGTATGGTGCCCTGGTGGCCTGTATAGAATAGCCAACACAAAAGTTAAACAGGAATTATTACTTGCACTAGATAATTTTACATTAAGGACCATCACTTCAAAAGAATTATATTTCAAATTAGACCTTTGAGCAGTACTGATCGTGTTACTATAAATTACAGCAACACCTCCTCCTTTACCTTTCAGACGAGGCTCATGTTTATAATAGTAATCTTGAGGGGTGGACTCATTTAAAGTAATGTAATCGTCTGGTTTTAGCCAGGTTTCTGTCAAACACAGCACATCTAGTTTATGATCTGTAATTATATCATTTACAATAAGTGCTTTTGAGGAAAGGGATCGTATATTCAGCAACCCAAGCTTTATCATTTGTTCATTTGTGTTATAACCGTTCTTAGTTGTTTGTAAATCAATTAAATTTTTACCCTTAAACGGTTTTGAGAGTTTTTTGTATTTGCTAATTCGTGGAACAGACACAGTCTCTATAGGATATCTAGGAGAAAGAGTTTCTATGTGTTGTAATTTATCTGACCTCTGTGACGTGAGACAGCTAGCAGACGGTCGGTTTAGCCAGTTTGTCTGCTTCCTGACCTGGACCCCAGTTAGTCAAGGTTTAGCTCTAAGACTATATGCCAAATTACTAGAGAGAAGAGCGGCACCATCCCAGGTGGGATGAATACCATCTCTTTTCAACAGGTCAGGTCTGCCCCAAAAACTTTTCCAATTGTCTATGAACCCTATGTTATTCTGCGGGCACCACTTAGACATCCAGCCATTGAGTGAGGATAATCTGCTAAGCATCTCATCACTCCTGCGCTTAGGGAGAGGTCCAGAGCAAATTACAGTGCCTGACATCGTACTTGCGAGTTCACACACCTCTTTAATATTAGTTTTAGTGATCTCCGACTGGCGAAGTCGGACATCATTAGCGCCGACGTGAATAACAATCTTAGAATATTTACGATTAGCCTTAGCCAGCACTTTTAAATTTGCTTTGACGTCAGGCGCTCTGGCTCCCGGCAAACATGTGACTATGGTGGCTGGAGTCTCTATTTTCACATTCCGAGTAATAGAATCGCCAATCACTAGGGCACTTTCAACAGGTTTCTCAGTGGGTGCGTCACTGAGTGGGGAGAACCTGTTTGATGTTCTAATCGGAATGGAACAGTGGTTTTTTGACCCGCGATTATGCTGTCTCACAGTCACCCAGTTGCCCTGCTGCACGGGCTCTACAGCCGGAACCGAACAATGTACAGGGTTTGCTAAGCTAGTCGCATCCAAAGCAGTATCTAAAACCCTTGCATTCTTACTATCCTCAATTAAAGTTTGGATGCGTGTCTCTAATTCTGAAACCTTCTCTGTCAGCCTAATTATGTCCCTACATTTATCACATGTGAACCCTTCACAGCTGACAGAGACAGACAAACTATGCATGAAGCAGGCAGTGCATGTAACAATTGCTAAAGAAGATGACATGACTCACCGCGTGTGTTGATCCAACTTGTTGACCAGTTGTTTGATGAAGTCGGGAAAAAGACGCGAGCGAGAAAAACGCTGTATGCACGGACAGTAAGATAGCACAATGCTAGCGCGTTTAGCGACTAGATTAAAGCTAACGATTATAATTTATTAAATAATCTAGTATTGTATATAGCAATATGAACGAACGTCGAGTTTAAAATCTAAAACAAAAACAAGTTTAAACGACGCAAACAGACGCAATCCACTCGAGCAAACAGGAAACAGGAAACAGCAGCAGCAGTGCAGCAGGTGAAATTGGGCACCCCTGTCTTAATCCACGTTCTAATATAATGGTATCTGAAAGGTACCCATTTATTTTTATTCGGGCAGATGGTTTATTATATAATGAGCGGATGCCCCTGACAAAAATTGTGAATACCAAATCTTTCGAGAGTCTTGTATAAAAAGGGCCAACTTACGGAATCAAACGTCTTTTCCGCATCTAGACTAATTAAGAAAGCTTCAAGTTTGTCTTGTTGAATATGACCTAATATATGCAGGGATCGTCTTATATTATCATGAGTTTGTCTTTGTGAGATAAACCCAGTCTGATCATTATGTATTAGTTGGGGGAGAATCTTTTCTAATCTCTTGGCAAGGATGCTTGTAAATAATTTGTAGTCAACGTTCAGGACCGAGATTGGTCTGTATGAACTGCATTCTAGCTTATCTTTTCCCTCTTTTGGTATAACTGAGATCACTGCCTCACTCCATGATGGGGGCATTTTGGCCTCCATTAAAGATGTATTGCAAGCCCGAAGAAGACCAGGTATTAGTTCAGATCTAAAAGTCTTGTACCACTCTGATGGAAAGCCATCAGGGCCAGGAGACTTATTCGCCTTGAGCCTGGAGATGGCATTGTTTAGTTCTATCTCACTTATCTCAGTTATTAATGTTTGATTTTGTTCCTCTGTCATAACTGGTAAATTGAGGGAGTCGAGGAATTGTCCAATCAGTTGCTCGTTCTCTAGGCGTGGTTGTGTATACAGTAACTTGTAATACTTTTTTAAAGTTTTTTTGTATTTCATTTTGTTTATATTTTATGTTTTTAGAGTTCAAATCCCTTATTTTATATATTGTATTATCTGTTTGTTGTTTTTGTAGCCTCCTTGCCAGAAGTTTCGTTGATTTAGAGCCTGATTCATAGTATTTCTGTTTTGTAAATACCATCTTTCTTTCAATTTCTTGAGAATACATTATATTTATTTCATTCCTAATTTTCTATATTTTAATCATTTGGTTTGATTTTTGTTCCTTTTTGTGTTGTGTTTCAAGATCTTTTAGTTCATTATTTAGATCTGTTAATCTTAATTGCTTTAACTTCTTTTCATAAACACAAAAGGATATAATTCTACCCCTAATGACAGCTTTTAAGGCATCCCGTACTATGGCAGAGTTAACTTCCCCGTTATCATTTTCTTCAAAAAATATTCTTATATCTTCCTTAATTTGAGTTTGAAATTGTTGGTTATTTAGAATGCTTGTATTTAACCTCCACAGTGTTCTTCCCGGGTTATCTCTAATATGCATAGTGCAAGAGAGAGGCGCGTGATCAGACAAATCAATAGATCCTATATCACAGCTTTGTATCCTATGACGATCTCTCTTTAATACAAAAAAATAGTCTATCCTTGAGTAAACGTCGTGAGGGGATGAGTAAAACGTATAGTCACGACCTGATGGATAAAAATCTCTCCAAAGATCTAGCACACCCAGCTCTGTCAACAGGACATTAATTTTTCTATGTAATGATGTGGCATGTGAGTTTTTTGATGAATCTAATTTTGGGTTAAGACGGATGTTCCAGTCTCCACCACATATTCCTTTGGCTCCTATCATCAAATCAAATATTTTCCTATAAAAAGCAAAGTCACTTCCAGGGGGGGCATAAATATTACATATTGTTATGATGGTGTCATCTATTTTCCCTGAAATTATTATATATCTCCCTTCCTTATCTGAGATTTCTGAGAGGTATTCTGAATTCAGAATATTTTGTGAACAGGTTTAAAAATACTACTCTTAACTCTGGCTTTCGCTTACAGCCATACTATCCTGAGCATGCCCGATCTTGTCTGATCTCGGATGCCAAGCAGGAAAAGGCCTGGTTAGTACTTGGATGGGAGACTACCTGGGAATACCAGGTGTTTTAAGCAATATTACGCTAATATTTGTTTTTACAATTTTAAAAGGACTGCTCTTAACCCTAGCTTTCGCTTACAGCCACACTATCCTGAGCATGCCCGATCTCGTCTGATCTCAGAAGCCTGGTGTGATCTCTATGACAAGTACACTTCTGTTCAGTTGAAGTTGTTCAACCCTTAGAGGTGCATTGCTAATTAATATTTCCGCCTATGTATTACTAACATTAAATGGTCGTCAGATTGGAATATTCACAGCATTCGCTTAACATGTCTTAAGAAAAAGCCTACAGCATCACGCCGAAGATGGTACCTGCAATGCCTGATGACAATGTAACATCTCTGGATCCTACCCCACAAGCCTGTGGTAAAATTTATCGTTGGTTCGATAAATTTTGCATTGACATGGGTTATCACAACCTGACATTCCTCACGACTCCATATGGCACATTAGGTGGAGTTGCATCTTTTGCAGGAGTTGGCAACACAGATGGATGTCTTCGTTCTGACGGCTTCAAGATGATAAAAGCAACAGTCTTGGTTCTTCTGGAGTATTTAATCAACAAAGAGCTCTGTCTGGTCTGTGAAGTCGACCACCCTAGTCAAATGAGACATAGCTGTCTGTTTGAAGCTGACACCTATTTCTTTGACTCATCCTTTGAGGAATTGTCTTATAATTTGGTTAAACCAGAACTTAAACACATCATAGCTCAAGCATTGATCCGTTGTGATTTACGGATTCAACCTCAGAGGATTCAGGATTTTACACATGTTTTTATATTGTAAAGAGTTGGAGGTTTTTTTTAAAGAAATACAAAAGTGTGGTGAAGGATTTGACTGTGGAGTGGGATGAAAATATAATGGAATGGAACAGAGTGGTGATGCTGGGTTGGGAAAAGAAGTATAAAAACCAAAAGTTTATAAATCTGTGGGTAATGTTGATGAAAAGTGCAATATGGGAAAGAAGAATTGTGGCAAAAAAGGAAAAAATTGTGTTGGATGTTTGGAGTGTTGTTAAAAGAAAGTTTGAAGTATACATGGAAAGATTATTTGTGTATTTTAAAGATGAAAATATGTTGAATGTCTTTTATCATGTGTTTAATCCTCAAGTTGTTTGTGTTTTAAAAGAATTAATGTGGAAGTTTCCAGAAAGTGAATTAATTTAATGTTTTTAATCAATTTTTAAATTTTTAATGTATTTATTGCTCTGGCTTATTCTGTTAATGTTTTTCTAATGTTTGAAAAATTGTAATTCCTTTTGAAGGCGATTGGTTTTGTTATATGGAAAATAATTGAAAAATATCACACAAAAAAAAAAAAAAAAAAGTATGCCCGATCTCGTCTGATCTCAGAAGCCAAGTAGGAAAAGGCCTGGTTAGTACTTGGATGGGAGACTGTGTGGGAATACCAGATGCTGTAAGCAGAATAGTGTCGCTGGAACTGTGTGATGAAGTTTACATTGTGGAAAAGCTTTGTGAAGTCAGAGAAAAACTTGTGGATATCAACAACGAACCAATCATCTATGTGGACAGTGGACAGTTGGCTGAGCGTGCTCCCAACATGGGAAATAGCTGTTTTGCTACCGGACTTGCAAAATGACTACTTAAAGGGCCAGTCACACAGCGACAACGCATGAATCACGCACGAATTACACACAGATTTTCGTTTCTGCGCGTGCGTCGTATGCGTAATTCGTCGGTGGAACGAACGTGGACCGTCAGTGATTGTAAGTGGATGTGCGTTGAAGGCGGTTTGCGCGTGATTTTGTGTTTTGAACGGTTAAAAATTTTTCCGACTCACAACTGTGTGTCGGTGTGCGTTATTCATGAGTCGGCATGTGTAGTTTATGCGTCGAGTATGCGTGACTCTGCGCAGGACACACGTTGGCTGCAGTGCTTATGCGTAGGAACTGGTTAGAAAAAGCACACGTCCACGTCCGTCCACTGACGCCCCACCTTCATATCACGCATGAACCGCGCACGTATCACGTTCATTCCACTGACATCCACTGACAATGTGGATTCTGAAAGTGCTTGTATGTGAAACGTTCGCGAAGCGTGCGTGTTTGGATGTGATCCGTCAGTGATTCATGCTTCGGGTGTGCGTCAAATGTTCGTGGAATACTTTGGTCAATTTCTCGACGCACAAGCACGCGCAAACCCAATCTGTGCGTGATTTGTGAGTGATCAGTGCGTGATCGGCTGTGTGACTGGCCATTAAACGACGTATTAGATGTGAAATAACCAACTTACTATATAAGATTGTTAAAAAAAATGCTGATGTATCTATTCCTGTGAACAGTTGAGGGGTGATTCTAAACGTTTTACAAACCTCAAGAAACAAATGTCACTTGTAAGAGATGCTTCAAATGAGTGGACTGATTTGAAGCAGAGGTAGCAGAGGGATAGCTGAGCGATAGTGGACTGGGGGTAGGGGACCGCTGCTATAAGCTACGTGAAGGGGATCTAAGGGGAGACAAAACATCAGGATAACCTGAAAGACCTGAATATGGAGCAGAAGATACAGAAAGCAAAAGCGTTAAAGAAGAAACTGACAGTTCAGCAAACGTTTTTTACCCGTGCAAAATCACAAAGTGAAGCTGCCGTGAAAGCAAGTTTTATCGTGACAGAGGAGATTGCCAAATCATCCAGGCTATTTACCGAGGGTGAATTTCTGAAGAGCTGCATGATCAAGGTGTTTTAAGTCTTATGTCCAGAAAAAAGCAGATGCTGGCAAATATAAGCCATAGTAGAAATACGATTGCTGATCGAGATTGTGAGATGGCCACTGATTTAAGAACACAGTTGAGTGAAAGAAGCAAAGACTTTATTGCATACTCTCTTGCTGTGGATGAAAGTACTGACATGACTGATACGGCACAGCTTGACATCTTCATCCGTGGAGTATAATGCAGTGGTCCCCAACCTTTTCTGTGCCGCGGACCGGTAAACGTGTGACCGGGGGGGGGGGTGGGTGCGAGCGCAAGAGAGACTGTTCAAACGCCTCCATAGGCACAGCGCCACACAGCGCCACTTGCAGCCGTTTGCAGCAGCTCACGAACTGGTCCGCGAATGCGCTCCGTGGCCCGGTACCATTTCATGGGGGTTGGGGACCACTGGTATAATGGACATAAAATCGAAGCACGGGACAACGACTGGAAAAGACATTTTTGAAAATTTATGTCAAAGTATAACCGACATGAAACTGCCCTGGGACAAACTTATTTCACTTACAACTGATGTAGTGCCATTTATGTGTAGTAAAAAGTGGACTAGTGGGAAGGATGCAAGTAAAGATGCAGGAGGAGAACTGCACTGGTGAGTTAACAGCATATCACTGCATCATACACCAGGAAGCACTATGTGGCAAAGTTCTGAAGATGGACAATATTATGAGCACAGTAACACAAACCGTAAACTTTATCTGAGTTAAAGGTTTAAATCACCGGCAATTTCAGTCCTTTATGCGGGAGATCGATTCAGAGTATGCTGACATTCCTTATCACACAGAGGTGTGTTGGCTAAGTCAGGGAAAAGTTCTCAACAGAGTTTTTGAACTTAGCAACGAAATCTGTCAGTTCATGGACAGTAAAGGA
>JAWRVZ010001043.1:0-44121 GCA_037043235.1 Rhodeus uyekii
TGGCAAACGAGAATTCTACCATTGAACCACCAATGCTCAGTTTGGCGTCAATCTTTGACCACAGGGAGTCAGGGGATACCTCTCGCTACTTAGTGAGAGACAGAGGATAAGGATCTTGATGTTCTGGAGTTAAATGTTCTTCTACTAGGTGCTCATCAGTTTAGGCTTTGATAGGTTATGTGGAGTCAGGGTATGCCTCTTGCTACTCAGGTAGAGACAGTAGGTAAGGATCATGGTGTTCTGGAGTTAAATGCTGTTCTACTAAGTGCTCATCCTTTAAGGCTACGTTTTGGTTGACAATTCATTATTCCTGGTGAAAATCGCCATCATTAAGGTGAGTTAGCACAAGTAAAAGGGTTTATCTTTAAAGATCCAACTTCTGGTATACACTTTTTGCATTGGCCGGGAATCGGACCCGGAGCTCCCGCATGGCAAACGAGAATTCTACCATTGAACCACCAATGCTCAGTTTGGCGTTAATCTTTGACCACAGGGAGTCAGGGGATACCTCTCGCTACTTAGTGAGAGACAGAGGATAAGGATCTTGATGTTCTGGAGTTAAATGTTCTTCTACTAGGTGCTCATCAGTTTAGGCTTTGATAGGCTATGTGGAGTCAGGGTATGCTTCTTGCTACTCAGGTAGAGACAGTAGGTAAGGATCATGGTGTTCTGAATTCAAATGCTCTTTTATTAGGTGCTCATCAGTTTAGGCTTTGAAAGGCTATGTGGAGTCAGGGTTTGCCTCTTGCTACTCAGGTAGAGACAGTAGGTAAGGATCATGGTGTTCTGGAATTAAAAGCTATTCTACCAAGTGCTCATCCTTTAAGGCTACTTTTTGGTTGACACTTTTCATTATTCCTGGTGAAAATCACCATCATTAAGGTGAGTTAGCACAAGTAAAAGGGTTTATCTTTAAAGACCCAACATCTGGTATACACTTTTTGCAATGGCCGGGAATCGGACCCGGATCTCCCGCATGGCAAACGAGAATTCTACCATTGAACCACCAATGCTCAGTTTGGCGTCAATCTTTGACCACAGGGAGTCAGGGGATACCTCTCGCTACTTAGTGAGAGACAGAGGATAAGGATCTTGATGTTCTGGAGTTAAATGTTCTTCTACTAGGTGCTCATCAGTTTAGGCTTTGATAGGCTATGTGGAGTCAGGGTATGCCTCTTGCTACTCAGGTAGAGACAGTAGGTAAGGATCATGGTGTTCTGAATTCAAATGCTCTTTTATTAGGTGCTCATCAGTTTAGGCTTTGATAGGCTATGTGGAGTCAGGGTTTGCCTCTTGCAACTCAGGTAGAGACAGTAGGTAAGGATCATGGTGTTCTGGAGTGAAAGGCTTTTTTATTAGGTGCTCATCAGTTTAGGCTTTGATAGGCTATGTGGAGTCAGGGTATGCCTCTTGCTACTCAGGTAGAGACAGTAGGTAAGGATCAAGGTGTTCTGGATTGAAGGCTTTTTTATTAGGTGCTCATAAGTTTAGGCTTTGATAGGCTATGTGGAGTCAGGGTATGCCTCTTGCTACTCAGGTAGAGACAGTAGGTAAGGATCATGGTGTTCTGAATTCAAAGGCTTTTTATTAGGTGCTCATCAGTTTAGGCTTTGATAGGTTATGTGGAGTCAGGGTATGCCTCTTGCTACTCAGGTAGAGACAGTAGGTAAGGATCATGGTGTTCTGGAGTTAAATGCTGTTCTACTAAGTGCTCATCCTTTAAGGCTACGTTTTGGTTGACAATTCATTATTCCTGGTGAAAATCGCCATCATTAAGGTGAGTTAGCACAAGTAAAAGGGTTTATCTTTAAAGATCCAACTTCTGGTATACACTTTTTGCATTGGCCGGGAATCGGACCCGGATCTCCCGCATGGCAAACGAGAATTCTACCATTGAACCACCAATGCTCAGTTTGGCGTCAATCTTTGACCACAGGGAGTCAGGGGATACCTCTCGCTACTTAGTGAGAGACAGAGGATAAGGATCTTGATGTTCTGGAGTTAAATGTTCTTCTACTAGGTGCTCATCAGTTTAGGCTTTGATAGGTTATGTGGAGTCAGGGTATGCCTCTTGCTACTCAGGTAGAGACAGTAGGTAAGGATCATGGTGTTCTGGAGTTAAATGCTGTTCTACTAAGTGCTCATCCTTTAAGGCTACGTTTTGGTTGACAATTCATTATTTCTGGTGAAAATCGCCATCATTAAGGTGAGTTAGCACAAGTAAAAGGGTTTATCTTTAAAGATCCAACTTCTGGTATACACTTTTTGCATTGGCCGGGAATCGGACCCGGATCTCCCGCATGGCAAACGAGAATTCTACCATTGAACCACCAATGCTCAGTTTGGCGTCAATCTTTGACCACAGGGAGTCAGGGGATACCTCTCGCTACTTAGTGAGAGACAGAGGATAAGGATCTTGATGTTCTGGAGTTAAATGTTCTTCTACTAGGTGCTCATCAGTTTAGGCTTTGATAGGCTATGTGGAGGCAGGGTATGCTTCTTGCTACTCAGGTAGAGACAGTAGGTAAGGATCATGGTGTTCTGAATTCAAATGCTCTTTTATTAGGTGCTCATCAGTTTAGGCTTTGAAAGGCTATGTGGAGTCAGGGTTTGCCTCTTGCTACTCAGGTAGAGACAGTAGGTAAGGATCAAGGTGTTCTGGATTGAAGGATTTTTTATTAGGTGCTCATAAGTTTAGGCTTTGATAGGCTATGTGGATTCAGGGTATGCCTCTTGCTACTCAGGTAGAGACAGTAGGTAAGGATCATGGTGTTCTGAATTCAAAGGCTTTTTATTAGGTGCTCATCAGTTTAGGCTTTGATAGGTTATGTGGAGTCAGGGTATGCCTCTTGCTACTCAGGTAGAGACAGTAGGTAAGGATCATGGTGTTCTGCAGTTAAATGCTGTTCTACTAAGTGCTCATCCTTTAAGGCTACATTTTGGTTGACACTTTTCATTATTCCTGGTGAAAATCGCCATCATTAAGGTGAGTTAGCACAAGTAAAAGGGTTTATCTTTAAAGACCCAACATCTGGTATACACTTTTTGCAGTGGCCGGGAATCGGACCCGGATCTCCCGCATGGCAAACGAGAATTCTACCATTGAACCACCAATGCTCAGTTTGGCATCAATCTTTGACCACAGGGAGTCAGGGGATACCTCTCGCTACTTAGTGAGAGACAGAGGATAAGGATCTTGATGTTCTGGAGTTAAATGTTCTTCTACTAGGTGCTCATCAGTTTAGGCTTTGATAGGCTATGTGGAGTCAGGGTATGCCTCTTGCTACTCAGGTAGAGACAGTAGGTAAGGATCATGGTGTTCTGAATTCAAAGGCTTTTTATTAGGTGCTCATCAGTTTAGGCTTTGATAGGTTATGTGGAGTCAGGGTATGCCTCTTGCTACTCAGGTAGAGACAGTAGGTAAGGATCATGGTGTTCTGGAGTTAAATGCTGTTCTACTAAGTGCTCATGCTTTAAGGCTACGTTTTGGTTGACAATTCATTATTCCTGGTGAAAATCGCCATCATTAAGGTGAGTTAGCACAAGTAAAAGGGTTTATCTTTAAAGATCCAACTTCTGGTATACACTTTTTGCATTGGCCGGGAATCGGACCCGGATCTCCCGCATGGCACGCGAGAATTTTACCATTGAACCACCAATGCTCAGTTTGGCGTCAATCTTTGACCACAGGGAGTCAGGGGATACCTCTCGCTACTTAGTGAGAGACAGAGGATAAGGATCTTGATGTTCTGGAGTTAAATGTTCTTCTACTAGGTGCTCATCAGTTTAGGCTTTGATAGGTTATGTGGAGTCAGGGTATGCCTCTTGCTACTCAGGTAGAGACAGTAGGTAAGGATCATGGTGTTCTGGAGTTAAATGCTGTTCTACTAAGTGCTCATTCTTTAAGGCTACGTTTTGGTTGACAATTCATTATTCCTGGTGAAAATCGCCATCATTAAGGTGAGTTAGCACAAGTAAAAGGGTTTATCTTTAAAGATCCAACTTCTGGTATACACTTTTTGCATTGGCCGGGAATCGGACCCGGATCTCCCGCATGGCAAACGAGAATTCTACCATTGAACCACCAATGCTCAGTTTGGCGTTAATCTTTGACCACAGGGAGTCAGGGGATACCTCTCGCTACTTAGTGAGAGACAGAGGATAAGGATCTTGATGTTCTGGAGTTAAATGTTCTTCTACTAGGTGCTCATCAGTTTAGGCTTTGATAGGCTATGTGGAGTCAGGGTATGCTTCTTGCTACTCAGGTAGAGACAGTAGGTAAGGATCATGGTGTTCTGAATTCAAATGCTCTTTTATTAGGTGCTCATCAGTTTAGGCTTTGAAAGGCTATGTGGAGTCAGGGTTTGCCTCTTGCTACTCAGGTAGAGACAGTAGGTAAGGATCATGGTGTTCTGGAGTGAAAGGCTTTTTTATTAGGTGCTCATCAGTTTAGGCTTTGATAGGCTATGTGGAGTCAGGGTATGCCTCTTGCTACTCAGGTAGAGACAGTAGGTAAGGATCAAGGTGTTCTGGATTGAAGGCTTTTTTATTAGGTGCTCATAAGTTTAGGCTTTGATAGGCTATGTGGAGTCAGGGTATGCCTCTTGCTACTCAGGTAGAGACAGTAGGTAAGGATCATGGTGTTCTGAATTCAAAGGCTTTTTATTAGGTGCTCATCAGTTTAGGCTTTGATAGGTTATGTGGAGTCAGGGTATGCCTCTTGCTACTCAGGTAGAGACAGTAGGTAAGGATCATGGTGTTCTGGAGTTAAATGCTGTTCTACTAAGTGCTCATCCTTTAAGGCTACGTTTTGGTTGACAATTCATTATTCCTGGTGAAAATCGCCATCATTAAGGTGAGTTAGCACAAGTAAAAGGGTTTATCTTTAAAGATCCAACTTCTGGTATACACTTTTTGCATTGGCCGGGAATCGGACCCGGATCTCCCGCATGGCAAACGAGAATTCTACCATTGAACCACCAATGCTCAGTTTGGCGTTAATCTTTGACCACAGGGAGTCAGGGGATACCTCTCGCTACTTAGTGAGAGACAGAGGATAAGGATCTTTATGTTCTGGAGTTAAATGTTCTTCTACTAGGTGCTCATCAGTTTAGGCTTTGATAGGCTATGTGGAGTCAGGGTATGCTTCTTGCTACTCAGGTAGAGACAGTAGGTAAGGATCATGGTGTTCTGAATTCAAATGCTCTTTTATTAGGTGCTCATCAGTTTAGGCTTTGAAAGGCTATGTGGAGTCAGGGTTTGCCTCTTGCTACTCAGGTAGAGACAGTAGGTAAGGATCATGGTGTTCTGGATTGAAGGCTTTTTTATTAGGTGCTCATAAGTTTAGGCTTTGATAGGCTATGTGGAGTCAGGGTATGCCTCTTGCTACTCAGGTAGAGACAGTAGGTAAGGATCAAGGTGTTCTGGATTGAAGGCTTTTTTATTAGGTGCTCATAAGTTTAGGCTTTGATAGGCTATGTGGAGTCAGGGTATGCCTCTTGCTACTCAGGTAGAGACAGTAGGTAAGGATCATGGTGTTCTGGAGTTAAATGCTGTTCTACTAAGTGCTCATTCTTTAAGGCTACGTTTTGGTTGACAATTCATTATTCCTGGTGAAAATCGCCATCATTAAGGTGAGTTAGCACAAGTAAAAGGGTTTATCTTTAAAGATCCAACTTCTGGTATACACTTTTTGCATTGGCCGGGAATCGGACCCGGATCTCCCGCATGGCAAACGAGAATTCTACCATTGAACCACCAATGCTCAGTTTGGCGTTAATCTTTGACCACAGGGAGTCAGGGGATACCTCTCGCTACTTAGTGAGAGACAGAGGATAAGGATCTTGATGTTCTGGAGTTAAATGTTCTTCTACTAGGTGCTCATCAGTTTAGGCTTTGATAGGCTATGTGGAGTCAGGGTATGCTTCTTGCTACTCAGGTAGAGACAGTAGGTAAGGATCATGGTGTTCTGAATTCAAATGCTCTTTTATTAGGTGCTCATCAGTTTAGGCTTTGAAAGGCTATGTGGAGTCAGGGTTTGCCTCTTGCTACTCAGGTAGAGACAGTAGGTAAGGATCATGGTGTTCTGGAGTGAAAGGCTTTTTTATTAGGTGCTCATCAGTTTAGGCTTTGATAGGCTATGTGGAGTCAGGGTATGCCTCTTGCTACTCAGGTAGAGACAGTAGGTAAGGATCATGGTGTTCAGGAATTAAAAGCTATTCTACCAAGTGCTCATCCTTTAAGGCTACTTTTTGGTTGACACTTTTCATTATTCCTGGTGAAAATCACCATCATTAAGGTGAGTTAGCACAAGTAAAAGGGTTTATCTTTAAAGACCCAACACCTGGTATACACTTTTTGCAATGGCCGGGAATCGGACCCGGATCTCCCGCATGGCAAACGAGAATTCTACCATTGAACCACCAATGCTCAGTTTGGCGTCAATCTTTGACCACAGGGAGTCAGGGGATACCTCTCGCTACTTAGTGAGAGACAGAGGATAAGGATCTTGATGTTCTGGAGTTAAATGTTCTTCTACTAGGTGCTCATCAGTTTAGGCTTTGATAGGCTATGTGGAGTCAGGGTATGCCTCTTGCTACTCAGGTAGAGACAGTAGGTAAGGATCATGGTGTTCTGAATTCAAATGCTCTTTTATTAGGTGCTCATCAGTTTAGGCTTTGATAGGCTATATGGAGTCAGGGTTTGCCTCTTGCAACTCAGGTAGAGACAGTAGGTAAGGATCATGGTGTTCTGGAGTGAAAGGCTTTTTTATTAGGTGCTCATCAGTTTAGGCTTTGATAGGCTATGTGGAGTCAGGGTATGCCTCTTGCTACTCAGGTAGAGACAGTAGGTAAGGATCAAGGTGTTCTGGATTGAAGGCTTTTTTATTAGGTGCTCATAAGTTTAGGCTTTGATAGGCTATGTGGAGTCAGGGTATGCCTCTTGCTACTCAGGTAGAGACAGTAGGTAAGGATCATGGTGTTCTGAATTCAAAGGCTTTTTATTAGGTGCTCATCAGTTTAGGCTTTGATAGGTTATGTGGAGTCAGGGTATGCCTCTTGCTACTCAGGTAGAGACAGTAGGTAAGGATCATGGTGTTCTGGAGTTAAATGCTGTTCTACTAAGTGCTCATCCTTTAAGGCTACGTTTTGGTTGACAATTCATTATTCCTGGTGAAAATCGCCATCATTAAGGTGAGTTAGCACAAGTAAAAGGGTTTATCTTTAAAGATCCAACTTCTGGTATACACTTTTTGCATTGGCCGGGAATCGGACCCGGATCTCCCGCATGGCAAACGAGAATTCTACCATTGAACCACCAATGCTCAGTTTGGCGTTAATCTTTGACCACAGGGAGTCAGGGGATACCTCTCGCTACTTAGTGAGAGACAGAGGATAAGGATCTTTATGTTCTGGAGTTAAATGTTCTTCTACTAGGTGCTCATCAGTTTAGGCTTTGATAGGCTATGTGGAGTCAGGGTATGCTTCTTGCTACTCAGGTAGAGACAGTAGGTAAGGATCATGGTGTTCTGAATTCAAATGCTCTTTTATTAGGTGCTCATCAGTTTAGGCTTTGAAAGGCTATGTGGAGTCAGGGTTTGCCTCTTGCTACTCAGGTAGAGACAGTAGGTAAGGATCATGGTGTTCTGGAGTGAAAGGCTTTTTTATTAGGTGCTCATCAGTTTAGGCTTTGATAGGCTATGTGGAGTCAGGGTATGCCTCTTGCTACTCAGGTAGAGACAGTAGGTAAGGATCATGGTGTTCTGAATTCAAATGCTCTTTTATTAGGTGCTCATCAGTTTAGGCTTTTATAGGCTATGTGGAGTCAGGGTTTGCCTCTTGCTACTCAGGTAGAGACAGTAGGTAAGGATCATGGTGTTCTGAATTCAAATGCTCTTTTATTAGGTGCTCATCAGTTTAGGCTTTGATAGGCTATGTGGAGTCAGGGTTTGCCTCTTGCTACTCAGGTAGAGACAGTAGGTAAGGATCAAGGTGTTCTAGATTGAAGGCTTTTTTATTAGGTGCTCATAAGTTTAGGCTTTGATAGGCTATGTGGAGTCAGGGTATGCCTCTTGCTACTCAGGTAGAGACAGTAGGTAAGGATCATGGTGTTCTGAATTCAAAGGCTTTTTATTAGGTGCTCATCAGTTTAGGCTTTGATAGGTTATGTGGAGTCAGGGTATGCCTCTTGCTACTCAGGTAGAGACAGTAGGTAAGGATCATGGTGTTCTGCAGTTAAATGCTGTTCTACTAAGTGCTCATCCTTTAAGGCTACATTTTGGTTGACACTTTTCATTATTCCTGGTGAAAATCGCCATCATTAAGGTGAGTTAGCACAAGTAAAAGGGTTTATCTTTAAAGACCCAACATCTGGTATACACTTTTTGCATTGGCCGGGAATCGGACCCGGATCTCCCGCATGGCAAACGAGAATTCTACCATTGAACCACCAATGCTCAGTTTGGCGTCAATCTTTGACCACAGGGTGTCAGGGGATACCTCTCGCTACTTAGTGAGAGACAGAGGATAAGGATCTTGATGTTCTGGAGTTAAATGTTCTTCTACTAGGTGCTCATCAGTTTAGGCTTTGATAGGCTATGTGGAGTCAGGGTATGCCTCTTGCTACTCAGGTAGAGACAGTAGGTAAGGATCATGGTGTTCTGAATTCAAAGGCTTTTTATTAGGTGCTCATCAGTTTAGGCTTTGATAGGTTATGTGGAGTCAGGGTTTGCCTCTTGCTACTCAGGTAGAGACAGTAGGTAAGGATCATGGTGTTCTGGAGTGAAAGGCTTTTTTATTAGGTGCTCATCAGTTTAGGCTTTGATAGGCTATGTGGAGTCAGGGTATGCCTCTTGCTACTCAGGTAGAGACAGTAGGTAAGGATCATGGTATTCTGGAATTAAAAGCTATTCTACCAAGTGCTCATCCTTTAAGGCTACTTTTTGGTTGACACAATTCATTATTCCTGGTGAAAATCGCCATCATTAAGGTGAGTTAGCACAAGTAAAAGGGTTTATCTTTAAAGACCCAACATCTGGTATACACTTTTTGCATTGGCCAGGAATCGGACCCGGATCTCCCGCATGGCAAACGAGAATTCTACCATTGAACCACCAATGCTCAGTTTGGCGTCAATCTTTGACCACAGGGAGTCAGGGGATACCTCTCGCTACTTAGTGAGAGACAGAGGATAAGGATCTTGATGTTCTGGAGTTAAATGTTCTTCTACTAGGTGCTCATCAGTTTAGGCTTTGATAGGCTATGTGGAGTCAGGGTATGCCTCTTGCTACTCAGGTAGAGACAGTAGGTAAGGATCATGGTGTTCTGAATTCAAATGCTCTTTTATTAGGTGCTCATCAGTTTAGGCTTTTATAGGCTATGTGGAGTCAGGGTTTGCCTCTTGCTACTCAGGTAGAGACAGTAGGTAAGGATCATGGTGTTCTGAATTCAAATGCTCTTTTATTAGGTGCTCATCAGTTTAGGCTTTGATAGGTTATGTGGAGTCAGGGTTTGCCTCTTGCTACTCAGGTAGAGACAGTAGGTAAGGATCAAGGTGTTCTGGATTGAAGGCTTTTTTATTAGGTGCTCATAAGTTTAGGCTTTGATAGGCTATGTGGAGTCAGGGTATGCCTCTTGCTACTCAGGTAGAGACAGTAGGTAAGGATCATGGTGTTCTGCAGTTAAATGCTGTTCTACTAAGTGCTCATCCTTTAAGGCTACATTTTGGTTGACACTTTTCATTATTCCTGGTGAAAATCGCCATCATTAAGGTGAGTTAGCACAAGTAAAAGGGTTTATCTTTAAAGATCCAACATCTGGTATACACTTTTTGCATTGGCCGGGAATCGGACCCGGATCTCCCGCATGGCAAACGAGAATTCTACCATTGAACCACCAATGCTCAGTTTGGCATCAATCTTTGACCACAGGGAGTCAGGGGATACCTCTCGCTACTTAGTGAGAGACAGAGGATAAGGATCTTGATGTTCTGGAGTTAAATGTTCTTCTACTAGGTGCTCATCAGTTTAGGCTTTGATAGGCTATGTGGAGTCAGGGTATGCCTCTTGCTACTCAGGTAGAGACAGTAGGTAAGGATCATGGTGTTCTGAATTCAAAGGCTTTTTATTAGGTGCTCATCAGTTTAGGCTTTGATAGGTTATGTGGAGTCAGGGTATGCCTCTTGCTACTCAGGTAGAGACAGTAGGTAAGGATCATGGTGTTCTGGAGTTAAATGCTGTTCTACCAAGTGCTCATCCTTTAAGGCTACGTTTTGGTTGACAATTCATTATTCCTGGTGAAAATCGCCATCATTAAGGTGAGTTAGCACAAGTAAAAGGGTTTATCTTTAAAGATCCAACTTCTGGTATACACTTTTTGCATTGGCCGGGAATCGGACCCGGATCTCCCGCATGGCAAACGAGAATTCTACCATTGAACCACCAATGCTCAGTTTGGTGTCAATCTTTGACCACAGGGAGTCAGGGGATACCTCTCGCTACTTAGTGAGAGACAGAGGATAAGGATCTTGAAGTTCTGGAGTTAAATGTTCTTCTACTAGGTGCTCATCAGTTTAGGCTTTGATAGGCTATGTGGAGTCAGGGTATGCTTCTTGCTACTCAGGTAGAGACAGTAGGTAAGGATCATGGTGTTCTGAATTCAAATGCTCTTTTATTAGGTGCTCATCAGTTTAGGCTACGTTTTGGTTGACAATTCATTATTCCTGGTGAAAATCGCCATCATTAAGGTGAGTTAGCACAAGTAAAAGGGTTTATCTTTAAAGATCCAACTTCTGGTATACACTTTTTGCATTGGCCGGGAATCGGACCCGGAGCTCCCGCATGGCAAACGAGAATTCTACCATTGAACCACCAATGCTCAGTTTGGCGTTAATCTTTGACCACAGGGAGTCAGGGGATACCTCTCGCTACTTAGTGAGAGACAGAGGATAAGGATCATGGTGTTCTGAATTCAAATGTTCTTCTACTAGGTGCTCATCAGTTTAGGCTTTGATAGGCTATGTGGAGTCAGGGTATGCTTCTTGCTACTCAGGTAGAGACAGTAGGTAAGGATCTTGATGTTCTGGAGTTAAATGTTCTTCTACTAGGTGCTCATCAGTTTAGGCTTTGATAGGCTATGTGGAGTCAGGGTATGCCTCTTGCTACTCAGGTAGAGACAGTAGGTAAGGATCATGGTGTTCTGGATTGAGGGCTTCTTTATTAGGTGCTCATAAGTTTAGGCTTTGATAGGCTATGTGGAGTCAGGGTATGCTTCTTGCTACTCAGATAGAGACAGTAGGTAAGGATCATGGTGTTCTGGATTGAGGGTTTTTTTATTAGGTGCTCATCAGTTTAGGCTTTGAAAGGCTATGTGGAGTCAGGGTTTGCCTCTTGCTACTCAGGTAGAGACAGTAGGTAAGGATCATGGTGTTCTGGATTGAGGGCTTCTTTATTAGGTGCTCATAAGTTTAGGCTTTGATAGGCTATGTGGAGTCAGGGTATGCTTCTTGCTACTCAGATAGAGACAGTAGGTAAGGATCATGGTGTTCTGGAGTGAAAGGCTTTTTTATTAGGTGCTCATCAGTTTAGGCTTTGATAGGCTATGTGGAGTCAGGGTATGCCTCTTGCTACTCAGGTAGAGACAGTAGGTAAGGATCAAGGTGTTCTGGATTGAAGGCTTTTTTATTAGGTGCTCATAAGTTTAGGCTTTGATAGGCTATGTGGAGTCAGGGTATGCTTCTTGCTACTCAGGTAGAGACAGTAGGTAAGGATCATGGTGTTCTGAATTCAAATGCTCTTTTATTAGGTGCTCATCAGTTTAGGCTTTGAAAGGCTATGTGGAGTCAGGGTATGCTTCTTGCTACTCAGGTAGAGACAGTAGGTAAGGATCATGGTGTTCTGAATTCAAATGCTCTTTTATTAGGTGCTCATCAGTTTAGGCTTTGAAAGGCTATGTGGAGTCAGGGTTTGCCTCTTGCTACTCAGGTAGAGACAGTAGGTAAGGATCATGGTGTTCTGGAGTGAAAGGCTTTTTTATTAGGTGCTCATCAGTTTAGGCTTTGATAGGCTATGTGGAGTCAGGGTATGCCTCTTGCTACTCAGGTAGAGACAGTAGGTAAGGATCATGGTGTTCTGAATTCAAATGCTCTTTTATTAGGTGCTCATCAGTTTAGGCTTTTATAGGCTATGTGGAGTCAGGGTTTGCCTCTTGCTACTCAGGTAGAGACAGTAGGTAAGGATCATGGTGTTCTGAATTCAAATGCTCTTTTATTAGGTGCTCATCAGTTTAGGCTTTGATAGGCTATGTGGAGTCAGGGTTTGCCTCTTGCTACTCAGGTAGAGACAGTAGGTAAGGATCAAGGTGTTCTAGATTGAAGGCTTTTTTATTAGGTGCTCATAAGTTTAGGCTTTGATAGGCTATGTGGAGTCAGGGTATGCCTCTTGCTACTCAGGTAGAGACAGTAGGTAAGGATCATGGTGTTCTGAATTCAAAGGCTTTTTATTAGGTGCTCATCAGTTTAGGCTTTGATAGGTTATGTGGAGTCAGGGTATGCCTCTTGCTACTCAGGTAGAGACAGTAGGTAAGGATCATGGTGTTCTGCAGTTAAATGCTGTTCTACTAAGTGCTCATCCTTTAAGGCTACATTTTGGTTGACACTTTTCATTATTCCTGGTGAAAATCGCCATCATTAAGGTGAGTTAGCACAAGTAAAAGGGTTTATCTTTAAAGACCCAACATCTGGTATACACTTTTTGCATTGGCCGGGAATCGGACCCGGATCTCCCGCATGGCAAACGAGAATTCTACCATTGAACCACCAATGCTCAGTTTGGCGTCAATCTTTGACCACAGGGTGTCAGGGGATACCTCTCGCTACTTAGTGAGAGACAGAGGATAAGGATCTTGATGTTCTGGAGTTAAATGTTCTTCTACTAGGTGCTCATCAGTTTAGGCTTTGATAGGCTATGTGGAGTCAGGGTATGCCTCTTGCTACTCAGGTAGAGACAGTAGGTAAGGATCATGGTGTTCTGAATTCAAAGGCTTTTTATTAGGTGCTCATCAGTTTAGGCTTTGATAGGTTATGTGGAGTCAGGGTTTGCCTCTTGCTACTCAGGTAGAGACAGTAGGTAAGGATCATGGTGTTCTGGAGTGAAAGGCTTTTTTATTAGGTGCTCATCAGTTTAGGCTTTGATAGGCTATGTGGAGTCAGGGTATGCCTCTTGCTACTCAGGTAGAGACAGTAGGTAAGGATCATGGTATTCTGGAATTAAAAGCTATTCTACCAAGTGCTCATCCTTTAAGGCTACTTTTTGGTTGACACAATTCATTATTCCTGGTGAAAATCGCCATCATTAAGGTGAGTTAGCACAAGTAAAAGGGTTTATCTTTAAAGACCCAACATCTGGTATACACTTTTTGCATTGGCCAGGAATCGGACCCGGATCTCCCGCATGGCAAACGAGAATTCTACCATTGAACCACCAATGCTCAGTTTGGCGTCAATCTTTGACCACAGGGAGTCAGGGGATACCTCTCGCTACTTAGTGAGAGACAGAGGATAAGGATCTTGATGTTCTGGAGTTAAATGTTCTTCTACTAGGTGCTCATCAGTTTAGGCTTTGATAGGCTATGTGGAGTCAGGGTATGCCTCTTGCTACTCAGGTAGAGACAGTAGGTAAGGATCATGGTGTTCTGAATTCAAATGCTCTTTTATTAGGTGCTCATCAGTTTAGGCTTTTATAGGCTATGTGGAGTCAGGGTTTGCCTCTTGCTACTCAGGTAGAGACAGTAGGTAAGGATCATGGTGTTCTGAATTCAAATGCTCTTTTATTAGGTGCTCATCAGTTTAGGCTTTGATAGGCTATGTGGAGTCAGGGTTTGCCTCTTGCTACTCAGGTAGAGACAGTAGGTAAGGATCAAGGTGTTCTGGATTGAAGGCTTTTTTATTAGGTGCTCATAAGTTTAGGCTTTGATAGGCTATGTGGAGTCAGGGTATGCCTCTTGCTACTCAGGTAGAGACAGTAGGTAAGGATCATGGTGTTCTGCAGTTAAATGCTGTTCTACTAAGTGCTCATCCTTTAAGGCTACATTTTGGTTGACACTTTTCATTATTCCTGGTGAAAATCGCCATCATTAAGGTGAGTTAGCACAAGTAAAAGGGTTTATCTTTAAAGATCCAACATCTGGTATACACTTTTTGCATTGGCCGGGAATCGGACCCGGATCTCCCGCATGGCAAACGAGAATTCTACCATTGAACCACCAATGCTCAGTTTGGCATCAATCTTTGACCACAGGGAGTCAGGGGATACCTCTCGCTACTTAGTGAGAGACAGAGGATAAGGATCTTGATGTTCTGGAGTTAAATGTTCTTCTACTAGGTGCTCATCAGTTTAGGCTTTGATAGGCTATGTGGAGTCAGGGTATGCCTCTTGCTACTCAGGTAGAGACAGTAGGTAAGGATCATGGTGTTCTGAATTCAAAGGCTTTTTAGTAGGTGCTCATCAGTTTAGGCTTTGATAGGTTATGTGGAGTCAGGGTATGCCTCTTGCTACTCAGGTAGAGACAGTAGGTAAGGATCATGGTGTTCTGGAGTTAAATGCTGTTCTACTAAGTGCTCATCCTTTAAGGCTACGTTTTGGTTGACAATTCATTATTCCTGGTGAAAATCGCCATCATTAAGGTGAGTTAGCACAAGTAAAAGGGTTTATCTTTAAAGATCCAACTTCTGGTATACACTTTTTGCATTGGCCGGGAATCGGACCCGGATCTCCCGCATGGCAAACGAGAATTCTACCATTGAACCACCAATGCTCAGTTTGGCGTCAATCTTTGACCACAGGGAGTCAGGGGATACCTCTCGCTACTTAGTGAGAGACAGAGGATAAGGATCTTGATGTTCTGGAGTTAAATGTTCTTCTACTAGGTGCTCATCAGTTTAGGCTTTGATAGGTTATGTGGAGTCAGGGTATGCCTCTTGCTACTCAGGTAGAGACAGTAGGTAAGGATCATGGTGTTCTGGAGTTAAATGCTGTTCTACTAAGTGCTCATCCTTTAAGGCTACGTTTTGGTTGACAATTCATTATTCCTGGTGAAAATCGCCATCATTAAGGTGAGTTAGCACAAGTAAAAGGGTTTATCTTTAAAGATCCAACTTCTGGTATACACTTTTTGCATTGGCCGGGAATCGGACCCGGAGCTCCCGCATGGCAAACGAGAATTCTACCATTGAACCACCAATGCTCAGTTTGGCGTTAATCTTTGACCACAGGGAGTCAGGGGATACCTCTCGCTACTTAGTGAGAGACAGAGGATAAGGATCTTGATGTTCTGGAGTTAAATGTTCTTCTACTAGGTGCTCATCAGTTTAGGCTTTGATAGGCTATGTGGAGTCAGGGTATGCTTCTTGCTACTCAGGTAGAGACAGTAGGTAAGGATCATGGTGTTCTGAATTCAAATGCTCTTTTATTAGGTGCTCATCAGTTTAGGCTTTGAAAGGCTATGTGGAGTCAGGGTTTGCCTCTTGCTACTCAGGTAGAGACAGTAGGTAAGGATCATGGTGTTCTGGAGTGAAAGGCTTTTTTATTAGGTGCTCATCAGTTTAGGCTTTGATAGGCTATGTGGAGTCAGGGTATGCCTCTTGCTACTCAGGTAGAGACAGTAGGTAAGGATCAAGGTGTTCTGGATTGAAGTTTTTTCTATTAGGTGCTCATAAGTTTAGGCTTTGATAGGCTATTTGGAGTCAGGGTATGCCTCTTGCTACTCAGGTAGAGACAGTAGGTAAGGATCATGGTGTTCTGAATTCAAAGGCTTTTTATTAGGTGCTCATCAGTTTAGGCTTTGATAGGTTATGTGGAGTCAGGGTATGCCTCTTGCTACTCAGGTAGAGACAGTAGGTAAGGATCATGGTGTTCTGGAGTTAAATGCTGTTCTACCAAGTGCTCATCCTTTAAGGCTACGTTTTGGTTGACAATTCATTATTCCTGGTGAAAATCGCCATCATTAAGGTGAGTTAGCACAAGTAAAAGGGTTTATCTTTAAAGATCCAACTTCTGGTATACACTTTTTGCATTGGCCGGGAATCGGACCCGGATCTCCCGCATGGCAAACGAGAATTCTACCATTGAACCACCAATGCTCAGTTTGGCGTTAATCTTTGACCACAGGGAGTCAGGGGATACCTCTCGCTACTTAGTGAGAGACAGAGGATAAGGATCTTGATGTTCTGGAGTTAAATGTTCTTCTACTAGGTGCTCATCAGTTTAGGCTTTGATAGGCTATGTGGAGTCAGGGTATGCTTCTTGCTACTCAGGTAGAGACAGTAGGTAAGGATCATGGTGTTCTGAATTCAAATGTTCTTCTACTAGGTGCTCATCAGTTTAGGCTTTGATAGGCTATGTGGAGTCAGGGTATGCTTCTTGCTACTCAGGTAGAGACAGTAGGTAAGGATCTTGATGTTCTGGAGTTAAATGTTCTTCTACTAGGTGCTCATCAGTTTAGGCTTTGATAGGCTATGTGGAGTCAGGGTATGCCTCTTGCTACTCAGGTAGAGACAGTAGGTAAGGATCATGGTGTTCTGGATTGAGGGCTTCTTTATTAGGTGCTCATAAGTTTAGGCTTTGATAGGCTATGTGGAGTCAGGGTATGCTTCTTGCTACTCAGATAGAGACAGTAGGTAAGGATCATGGTGTTCTGGATTGAGGGTTTTTTTATTAGGTGCTCATCAGTTTAGGCTTTGAAAGGCTATGTGGAGTCAGGGTTTGCCTCTTGCTACTCAGGTAGAGACAGTAGGTAAGGATCATGGTGTTCTGGATTGAGGGCTTCTTTATTAGGTGCTCATAAGTTTAGGCTTTGATAGGCTATGTGGAGTCAGGGTATGCTTCTTGCTACTCAGATAGAGACAGTAGGTAAGGATCATGGTGTTCTGGAGTGAAAGGCTTTTTTATTAGGTGCTCATCAGTTTAGGCTTTGATAGGCTATGTGGAGTCAGGGTATGCCTCTTGCTACTCAGGTAGAGACAGTAGGTAAGGATCAAGGTGTTCTGGATTGAAGGCTTTTTTATTAGGTGCTCATAAGTTTAGGCTTTGATAGGCTATGTGGAGTCAGGGTATGCTTCTTGCTACTCAGGTAGAGACAGTAGGTAAGGATCATGGTGTTCTGAATTCAAATGCTCTTTTATTAGGTGCTCATCAGTTTAGGCTTTGAAAGGCTATGTGGAGTCAGGGTTTGCCTCTTGCTACTCAGGTAGAGACAGTAGGTAAGGATCAAGGTGTTCTTGATTGAAGGCTTTTTTATTAGGTGCTCATAAGTTTAGGCTTTGATAGGCTATGTGGAGTCAGGGTATGCCTCTTGCTACTCAGGTAGAGACAGTAGGTAAGGATCATGGTGTTCTGGAATTAAATGCTGTTCTACCAAGTGCTCATCCTTTAAGGCTACGTTTTGGTTGACACAATTCATTATTCCTGGTGAAAATCGCCATCATTAAGGTGAGTTAGCACAAGTAAAAGGGTTTATCTTTAAAGACCCAACTTCTGGTATACACTTTTTGCATTGGCCGGGAATCGGACCCGGATCTCCCGCATGGTAAACGAGAATTCTACCATTGAACCACCAATGCTCAGTTTGGCCTCAATCTTTGACCACAGGGAGTCAGGGGATACCTCTCGCTACTTCGTGAGAGACAGTAGGTAAGGATCATGGTGATCTGGAGTGAAAGGCTTTTTTATTAGGTGCTCATCAGTTTAGGCTTTGAAAGGCTATGTGGATTCAGGGTTTGCCTCTTGCTACTCAGGTAGAGACAGTAGGTAAGGATCATGGTGTTCTGGAGTGAAAGGGTTTTTTATGAGGTGCTCATCAGTTTAGGCTTTGATAGGCTATGTGGAGTCAGGGTATGCCTCTTGCTACTCAGGTAGAGACAGTAGGTAAGGATCATGGTGTTCTGAATTCAAATGCTCTTTTATTAGGTGCTCATCAGTTTAGGCTTTGAAAGGCTATGTGGAGTCAGGGTTTGCCTCTTGCTACTCAGGTAGAGACAGTAGGTAAGGATCAAGGTGTTCTTGATTGAAGGCTTTTTTATTAGGTGCTCATAAGTTTAGGCTTTGATAGGCTATGTGGAGTCAGGGTATGCCTCTTGCTACTCAGGTAGAGACAGTAGGTAAGGATCATGGTGTTCTGGAATTAAATGCTGTTCTACCAAGTGCTCATCCTTTAAGGCTACGTTTTGGTTGACACAATTCATTATTCCTGGTGAAAATCGCCATCATTAAGGTGAGTTAGCACAAGTAAAAGGGTTTATCTTTAAAGACCCAACTTCTGGTATACACTTTTTGCATTGGCCGGGAATCGGACCCGGATCTCCCGCATGGCAAACGAGAATTCTACCATTGAACCACCAATGCTCAGTTTGGCCTCAATCTTTGACCACAGGGAGTCAGGGGATACCTCTCGCTACATCGTGAGAGACAGTAGGTAAGGATCATGGTGATCTGGAGTGAAAGGCTTTTTTATTAGGTGCTCATCAGTTTAGGCTTTGATAGGCTATGTGGAGTCAGGGTATGCCTCTTGCTACTCAGGTAGAGACAGTAGGTAAGGATCATGGTGTTCTGGAGTTAAATGCTGTTCTACTAAGTGCTCATCCTTTAAGGCTACGTTTTGGTTGACAATTCATTATTCCTGGTGAAAATCGCCATCATTAAGGTGAGTTAGCACAAGTAAAAGGGTTTATCTTTAAAGATCCAACTTCTGGTATACACTTTTTGCATTGGCCGGGAATCGGAACCGGATCTCCCGCATGGCAAACGAGAATTCTACCATTGAACCACCAATGCTCAGTTTGGCGTCAATCTTTGACCACAGGGAGTCAGGGGATACCTCTCGCTACTTAGTGAGAGACAGAGGATAAGGATCTTGATGTTCTGGAGTTAAATGTTCTTCTACTAGGTGCTCATCAGTTTAGGCTTTGATAGGCTATGTGGAGTCAGGGTATGCTTCTTGCTACTCAGGTAGAGACAGTAGGTAAGGATCATGGTGTTCTGAATTCAAATGCTCTTTTATTAGGTGCTCATCAGTTTAGGCTTTGAAAGGCTATGTGGAGTCAGGGTTTGCCTCTTGCTACTCAGGTAGAGACAGTAGGTAAGGATCATGGTGTTCTGGAGTGAAAGGCTTTTTTATTAGGTGCTCATCAGTTTAGGCTTTGATAGGCTATGTGGAGTCAGGGTATGCCTCTTGCTACTCAGGTAGAGACAGTAGGTAAGGATCATGGTGTTCTGGATTGAAGGCTTTTTTATTAGGTGCTCATAAGTTTAGGCTTTGATAGGCTATGTGGAGTCAGGGTATGCCTCTTGCTACTCAGGTAGAGACAGTAGGTAAGGATCATGGTGTTCTGAATTCAAAGGCTTTTTATTAGGTGCTCATCAGTTTAGGCTTTGATAGGTTATGTGGAGTCAGGGTATGCCTCTTGCTACTCAGGTAGAGACAGTAGGTAAGGATCATGGTGTTCTGGAGTTAAATGCTGTTCTACTAAGTGCTCATCCTTTAAGGCTACGTTTTGGTTGACAATTCATTATTCCTGGTGAAAATCGCCATCATTAAGGTGAGTTAGCACAAGTAAAAGGGTTTATCTTTAAAGATCCAACTTCTGGTATACACTTTTTGCATTGGCTGGGAATCGGACCCGGATCTCCCGCATGGCAAACGAGAATTCTACCATTGAACCACCAATGCTCAGTTTGGCGTCAATCTTTGACCACAGGGAGTCAGGGGATACCTCTCGCTACTTAGTGAGAGACAGAGGATAAGGATCTTGATGTTCTGGAGTTAAATGTTCTTCTACTAGGTGCTCATCAGTTTAGGCTTTAATAGGTTATGTGGAGTCAGGGTATGCCTCTTGCTACTCAGGTAGAGACAGTAGGTAAGGATCATGGTGTTCTGGAGTTAAATGCTGTTCTACTAAGTGCTCATCCTTTAAGGCTACGTTTTGGTTGACAATTCATTATTCCTAGTGAAAATCGCCATCATTAAGGTGAGTTAGCACAAGTAAAAGGGTTTATCTTTAAAGATCCAACTTCTGGTATACACTTTTTGCATTGGCCGGGAATCGGACCCGGATCTCCCGCATGGTAAACGAGAATTCTACCATTGAACCACCAATGCTCAGTTTGGCGTTAATCTTTGACCACAGGGAGTCAGGGGATACCTCTCGCTACATCGTGAGAGACAGTAGGTAAGGATCATGGTGATCTGGAGTGAAAGGCTTTTTATTAGGTGCTCATCAGTTTAGGCTTTGATAGGTTATGTGGAGTCAGGGTATGCCTCTTGCTACTCAGGTAGAGACAGTAGGTAAGGATCATGGTGTTCTGGAGTTAAATGCTGTTCTACTAAGTGCTCATCCTTTAAGGCTACGTTTTGGTTGACAATTCATTATTCCTGGTGAAAATCGCCATCATTAAGGTGAGTTAGCACAAGTAAAAGGGTTTATCTTTAAAGATCCAACTTCTGGTATACACTTTTTGCATTGGCCGGGAATCGGACCCGGATCTCCCGCATGGCAAAGGAGAATTCTACCATTGAACCACCAATGCTCAGTTTGGCGTCAATCTTTGACCACAGGGAGTCAGGGGATACCTCTCGCTACTTAGTGAGAGACAGAGGATAAGGATCTTGATGTTCTGGAGTTAAATGTTCTTCTACTAGGTGCTCATCAGTTTAGGCTTTAATAGGTTATGTGGAGTCAGGGTATGCCTCTTGCTACTCAGGTAGAGACAGTAGGTAAGGATCATGGTGTTCTGGAGTTAAATGCTGTTCTACTAAGTGCTCATCCTTTAAGGCTACGTTTTGGTTGACAATTCATTATTCCTGGTGAAAATCGCCATCATTAAGGTGAGTTAGCACAAGTAAAAGGGTTTATCTTTAAAGATCCAACTTCTGGTATACACTTTTTGCATTGGCCGGGAATCGGACCCGGATCTCCCGCATGGTAAACGAGAATTCTACCATTGAACCACCAATGCTCAGTTTGGCGTTAATCTTTGACCACAGGGAGTCAGGGGATACCTCTCGCTACTTAGTGAGAGACAGAGGATAAGGATCTTGATGTTCTGGAGTTAAATGTTCTTCTACTAGGTGCTCATCAGTTTAGGCTTTGATAGGCTATGTGGAGTCAGGGTATGCTTCTTGCTACTCAGGTAGAGACAGTAGGTAAGGATCATGGTGTTCTGAATTCAAATGCTCTTTTATTAGGTGCTCATCAGTTTAGGCTTTGATAGGTTATGTGGAGTCAGGGTATGCCTCTTGCTACTCAGGTAGAGACAGTAGGTAAGGATCATGGTGTTCTGGAGTTAAATGCTGTTCTACCAAGTGCTCATCCTTTAAGGCTACGTTTTGGTTGACAATTCATTATTCCTGGTGAAAATCGCCATCATTAAGGTGAGTTAGCACAAGTAAAAGGGTTTATCTTTAAAGATCCAACTTCTGGTATACACTTTTTGCATTGGCCGGGAATCGGACCCGGATCTCCCGCATGGCAAACGAGAATTCTACCATTGAACCACCAATGCTCAGTTTGGCGTTAATCTTTGACCACAGGGAGTCAGGGGATACCTCTCGCTACTTAGTGAGAGACAGAGGATAAGGATCTTGATGTTCTGGAGTTAAATGTTCTTCTACTAGGTGCTCATCAGTTTAGGCTTTGATAGGCTATGTGGAGTCAGGGTATGCTTCTTGCTACTCAGGTAGAGACAGTAGGTAAGGATCATGGTGTTCTGAATTCAAATGCTCTTTTATTAGGTGCTCATCAGTTTAGGCTTTGAAAGGCTATGTGGAGTCAGGGTTTGCCTCTTGCTACTCAGGTAGAGACAGTAGGTAAGGATCATGGTGTTCTGGAGTGAAAGGCTTTTTTATTAGGTGCTCATCAGTTTAGGCTTTGATAGGCTATGTGGAGTCAGGGTATGCCTCTTGCTACTCAGGTAGAGACAGTAGGTAAGGATCATGGTGTTCTGGAATTAAAAGCTATTCTACCAAGTGCTCATCCTTTAAGGCTACTTTTTGGTTGACACAATTCATTATTCCTGGTGAAAATCGCCATCATTAAGGTGAGTTAGCACAAGTAAAAGGGTTTATCTTTAAAGATCCAACTTCTGGTATACACTTTTTGCATTGGCCAGGAATCGGACCCGGATCTCCCGCATGACAAACTAGAATTCTACCATTGAACCACCAATGCTCAGTTTGGCCTCAATCTTTGACTACAGGGAGTCAGGGGATACCTCTCGCTACTTAGTGAGAGACAGAGGATAAGGATCTTGATGTTCTGGAGTTAAATGTTCTTCTACTAGGTGCTCATCAGTTTAGGCTTTGATAGGCTATGTGGAGTCAGGGTATGCCTCTTGCTACTCAGGTAGAGACAGTAGGTAAGGATCATGGTGTTCTGGATTGAGGGCTTCTTTATTAGGTGCTCATAAGTTTAGGCTTTGATAGGCTATGTGGAGTCAGGGTATGCTTCTTGCTACTCAGATAGAGACAGTAGGTAAGGATCATGGTGTTCTGGATTGAGGGTTTTTTTATTAGGTGCTCATCAGTTTAGGCTTTGAAAGGCTATGTGGAGTCAGGGTTTGCCTCTTGCTACTCAGGTAGAGACAGTAGGTAAGGATCATGGTGTTCTGGAGTGAAAGGCTTTTTTATGAGGTGCTCATCAGTTTAGGCTTTGATAGGCTATGTGGAGTCAGGGTATGCCTCTTGCTACTCAGGTAGAGACAGTAGGTAAGGATCAAGGTGTTCTGGATTGAAGGCTTTTTTATTAGGTGCTCATAAGTTTAGGCTTTGATAGGCTATGTGGAGTCAGGGTATGCTTCTTGCTACTCAGGTAGAGACAGTAGGTAAGGATCATGGTGTTCTGAATTCAAATGCTCTTTTATTAGGTGCTCATCAGTTTAGGCTTTGAAAGGCTATGTGGAGTCAGGGTTTGCCTCTTGCTACTCAGGTAGAGACAGTAGGTAAGGATCATGGTGTTCTGGAATTAAATGCTGTTCTACCAAGTGCTCATCCTTTAAGGCTACGTTTTGGTTGACACAATTCATTATTCCTGGTGAAAATCGCCATCATTAAGGTGAGTTAGCACAAGTAAAAGGGTTTATCTTTAAAGACCCAACTTCTGGTATACACTTTTTGCATTGGCCGGGAATCGGACCCGGATCTCCCGCATGGTAAACGAGAATTCTACCATTGAACCACCAATGCTCAGTTTGGCCTCAATCTTTGACCACAGGGAGTCAGGGGATACCTCTCGCTACTTCGTGAGAGACAGTAGGTAAGGATCATGGTGATCTGGAGTGAAAGGCTTTTTTATTAGGTGCTCATCAGTTTAGGCTTTGATAGGCTATGTGGAGTCAGGGTATGCTTTTTGCTACTCAGGTAGAGACAGTAGGTAAGGATCAAGGTGTTCTGGATTGAAGGCTTTTTTATTAGGTGCTCATAAGTTTAGGCTTTGATAGGCTATGTGGAGTCAGGGTATGCATCTTGCTACTCAGGTAGAGACAGTAGGTAAGGATCATGGTGTTCTGGAATTAAATGCTGTTCTACCAAGTGCTCATCCTTTAAGGCTACGTTTTGGTTGACACAATTCATTATTCCTGGTGAAAATCGCCATCATTAAGGTGATTTAGCACAAGTAAAAGGGTTTATCTTTAAAGATCCAACTTCTGGTATACACTTTTTGCATTGGCCGGGAATCGGACCCGGATCTCCCGCATGTCAAACGAGAATTCTACCATTGAACCACCAATGCTCAGTTTGGCCTCAATCTTTGACCACAGGGAGTCAGGGGATACCTCTCGCTACTTAGTGAGAGACAGAGGATAAGGATCTTGATGTTCTGGAGTTAAATGTTCTTCTACTAGGTGCTCATCAGTTTAGGCTTTGATAGGCTATGTGGAGTCAGGGTATGCCTCTTGCTACTCAGGTAGAGACAGTAGGTAAGGATCATGGTGTTCTGGATTGAGGGCTTTTTTATTAGGTGCTCATAAGTTTAGGCTTTGATAGGCTATGTGGAGTCAGGGTATGCTTCTTGCTACTCAGATAGAGACAGTAGGTAAGGATCATGGTGTTCTGAATTCAAATGCTCTTTTATTAGGTGCTCATCAGTTTAGGCTTTGATAGGCTATGTGGAGTCAGGGTTTGCTTCTTGCTACTCAGGTAGAGACAGTAGGTAAGGATCATGGTGTTCTGAATTCAAATGCTCTTTTATTAGGTGCTCATCAGTTTAGGCTTTGAAAGGCTATGTGGAGTCAGGGTTTGCCGCTTGCTACTCAGGTAGAGACAGTAGGTAAGGATCATGGTGTTCTGGAGTGAAAGGCTTTTTTATTAGGTGCTCATCAGTTTAGGCTTTGATAGGCTATGTGGAGTCAGGGTATGCCTCTTGCTACTCAGGTAGAGACAGTAGGTAAGGATCAAGGTGTTCTGGATTGAAGGCTTTTTTATTAGGTGCTCATAAGTTTAGGCTTTGATAGGCTATGTGGAGTCAGGGTATGCTTCTTGCTACTCAGGTAGAGACAGTAAGTAAGGATCATGGTGTTCTGAGTTCAAATGCTCTTTTATTAGGTGCTCATCAGTTTAGGCTTTGAAAGGCTATGTGGAGTCAGGGTTTGCCTCTTGCTACTCAGGTAGAGACAGTAGGTAAGGATCAAGGTGTTCTGGATTGAAGGCTTTTTTATTAGGTGCTCATAAGTTTAGGCTTTGATAGGCTATGTTGAGTCAGGGTATGCCTCTTGCTACTCAGGTAGAGACAGTAGGTAAGGATCATGGTGTTCTGGAATTAAATGCTGTTCTACCAAGTGATCATCCTTTAAGGCTACGTTTTGATTGACACAATTCATTATTCCTGGTGAAAATTGCCATCATCAAGGTGAGTTAGCACAAGTAAAAGGGTTTATCTTTAAAGACCCAACTTCTGGTATACACTTTTTGCATTGGCCGGAAATCGGACCCGGATCTCCCGCATGGCAAACGAGAATTCTACCATTGAACCACCAATGCTCAGTTTGGCCTCAATCTTTGACCACAGGGAGTCAGGGGATACCTCTCGCCACTTAGTGAGAGACAGAGGATAAGGATCTTGATGTTCTGGAGTTAAATGTTCTTCTACTAGGTGCTCATCAGTTTAGGCTTTGATAGGCTATGTGGAGTCAGGGTATGCCTCTTGCTACTCAGGTAGAGACAGTAGGTAAGGATCATGGTGTTCTGGATTGAGGGCTTTTTTATTAGGTGCTCATAAGTTTAGGCTTTGATAGGCTATGTGGAGTCAGGGTATGCTTCTTGCTACTCAGGTAGAGACAGTAGGTAAGGATCATGGTGTTCTGAATTCAAATGCTCTTTTATTAGGTGCTCATCAGTTTAGGCTTTGAAAGGCTATGTGGAGTCAGGGTTTGCCTCTTGCTACTCAGGTAGAGACAGTAGGTAAGGATCATGGTGTTCTGGAGTGAAAGGCTTTTTTATTAGGTGCTCATCAGTTTAGGCTTTGATAGACTATGTGGAGTCAGGGTATGCCTCTTGCTACTCAGGTAGAGACAGTAGGTAAGGATCATGGTGTTCTGGAATTAAAAGCTATTCTACCAAGTGCTCATCCTTTAAGGCTACTTTTTGGTTGACACAATTATTATTCCTGGTGAAAATCGCCATCATTAAGGTGAGTTAGCACAAGTAAAAGGGTTTATCTTTAAAGACCCAACATCTGGTATACACTTTTTGCATTGGCCGGGAATCGGACCCGGATCTCCCGCATGGCAAACGAGAATTCTACCATTGAACCACCAATGCTCAGTTTGGCGTCAATCTTTGACCACAGGGAGTCAGGGGATACCTCTCGCTACTTAGTGAGAGACAGAGGATAAGGATCTTGATGTTCTGGAGTTAAATGTTCTTCTACTAGGTGCTCATCAGTTTAGGCTTTGATAGGCTATGTGGAGTCAGGGTATGCCTCTTGCTACTCAGGTAGAGACAGTAGGTAAGGATCATGGTGTTCTGAATTCAAATGCTCTTTTATTAGGTGCTCATCAGTTTAGGCTTTGATAGGCTATGTGGAGTCAGGGTTTGCCTCTTGCAACTCAGAAAGAGACAGTAGGTAAGGATCATGGTGTTCTGGAGTGAAAGGCTTTTTTATTAGGTGCTCATCAGTTTAGGCTTTGATAGGCTATGTGGAGTCAGGGTATGCCTCTTGCTACTCAGGTAGAGACAGTAGGTAAGGATCAAGGTGTTCTGGATTGAAGTTTTTTCTATTAGGTGCTCATAAGTTTAGGCTTTGATAGGCTACGTGGAGTCAGGGTATGCCTCTTGCTACTCAGGTAGAGACAGTAGGTAAGGATCATGGTGTTCTGAATTCAAAGGCTTTTTATTAGGTGCTCATCAGTTTAGGCTTTGATAGGTTATGTGGAGTCAGGGTATGCCTCTTGCTACTCAGGTAGAGACAGTAGGTAAGGATCATGGTGTTCTGGAGTTAAATGCTGTTCTACTAAGTGCTCATCCTTTAAGGCTACGTTTTGGTTGACAATTCATTATTCCTGGTGAAAATCGCCATCATTAAGGTGAGTTAGCACAAGTAAAAGGGTTTATCTTTAAAGATCCAACTTCTGGTATACACTTTTTGCATTGGCCGGGAATCGGACCCGGATCTCCCGCATGGCAAACGAGAATTCTACCATTGAACCACCAATGCTCAGTTTGGCGTTAATCTTTGACCACAGGGAGTCAGGGGATACCTCTCGCTACTTAGTGAGAGACAGAGGATAAGGATCTTGATGTTCTGGAGTTAAATGTTCTTCTACTAGGTGCTCATCAGTTTAGGCTTTGATAGGCTATGTGGAGTCAGGGTATGCTTTTTGCTACTCAGGTAGAGACAGTAGGTAAGGATCATGGTGTTCTGAATTCAAATGCTCTTTTATTAGGTGCTCATCAGTTTAGTCTTTGAAAGGCTATGTGGAGTCAGGGTTTGCCTCTTGCTACTCAGGTAGAGACAGTAGGTAAGGATCATGGTGTTCTGGAGTGAAAGGCTTTTTTATTAGATACTCATCAGTTTAGGCTTTGATAGGCTATGTGGAGTCAGGGTATGCCTCCTGCTACTCAGGTAGAGACAGTAGGTAAGGATCATGGTGTTCTGGAATTAAAAGCTATTCTACCAAGTGCTCATCCTTTAAGGCTACTTTTTGGTTGACACAATTCATTATTCCTGGTGAAAATCGCCATCATTAAGGTGAGTTAGCGCAAGTAAAAGGGTTTATCTTTAAAGATCCAACTTCTGGTATACACTTTTTGCATTGGCCGGGAATCGGACCCGGATCTCCCGCATGACAAACGAGAATTCTACCATTGAACCACCAATGCTCAGTTTGGCCTCAATCTTTGACCACAGGGAGTCAGTGGATACCTCTCGCTACTTAGTGAGAGACAGAGGATAAGGATCTTGATGTTCTGGAGTTAAATGTTCTTCTACTAGGTGCTCATCAGTTTAGGCTTTGATAGGCTATGTGGAGTCAGGGTATGCCTCTTGCTACTCAGGTAGAGACAGTAGGTAAGGATCATGGTGTTCTGGATTGAGGGCTTCTTTATTAGGTGCTCATAAGTTTAGGCTTTGATAGGCTATGTGGAGTCAGGGTATGCTTCTTGCTACTCAGATAGAGACAGTAGGTAAGGATCAAGGTGTTCTGGATTGAAGGCTTTTTTATTAGGTGCTCATAAGTTTAGGCTTTGATAGGCTATGTGGAGTCAGGGTATGCTTCTTGCTACTCAGGTAGAGACAGTAGGTAAGGATCATGGTGTTCTGAATTCAAATGCTCTTTTATTAGGTGCTCATCAGTTTAGGCTTTGAAAGGCTATGTGGAGTCAGGGTTTGCCTCTTGCTACTCAGGTAGAGACAGTAGGTAAGGATCAAGGTGTTCTTGATTGAAGGCTTTTTTATTAGGTGCTCATAAGTTTAGGCTTTGATAGGCTATGTGGAGTCAGGCTATGCCTCTTGCTACTCAGGTAGAGACAGTAGGTAAGGATCATGGTGTTCTGGAATTAAATGCTGTTCTACCAAGTGCTCATCCTTTAAGGCTACGTTTTGGTTGACACAATTCATTATTCCTGGTGAAAATCGCCATCATTAAGGTGAGTTAGCACAAGTAAAAGGGTTTATCTTTAAAGACCCAACTTCTGGTATACACTTTTTGCATTGGCCGGGAATCGGACCCGGATCTCCCGCATGGTAAACGAGAATTCTACCATTGAACCACCAATGCTCAGTTTGGCCTCAATCTTTGACCACAGGGAGTCAGGGGATACTTCTCGCTACTTCGTGAGAGACAGTAGGTAAGGATCATGGTGATCTGGAGTGAAAGGCTTTTTTATTAGGTGCTCATCAGTTTAGGCTTTGATAGGCTATGTGGAGTCAGGGTATGCCTCTTGCTACTCAGGTAGAGACAGTAGGTAAGGATCAAGGTGTTCTGGATTGAAGGCTTTTTTATTAGGTGCTCATAAGTTTAGGCTTTGATAGGCTATGTGGAGTCAGGGTATGCCTCTTGCTACTCAGGTAGAGACAGTAGGTAAGGATCATGGTGTTCTGGAATTAAATGCTGTTCTACCAAGTGCTCATCCTTTAAGGCTACGTTTTGGTTGACACAATTCATTATTCCTGGTGAAAATCGCCATCATTAAGGTGATTTAGCACAAGTAAAAGGGTTTATCTTTAAAGATCCAACTTCTGGTATACACTTTTTGCATTGGCCGGGAATCGGACCCGGATCTCCCGCATGTCAAACGAGAATTCTACCATTGAACCACCAATGCTCAGTTTGGCCTCAATCTTTGACCACAGGGAGTCAGGGGATACCTCTCGCTACTTAGTGAGAGACAGAGGATAAGGATCTTGATGTTCTGGAGTTAAATGTTCTTCTACTAGGTGCTCATCAGTTTAGGCTTTGATAGGCTATGTGGAGTCAGGGTATGCCTCTTGCTACTCAGGTAGAGACAGTAGGTAAGGATCATGGTGTTCTGGATTGAGGGCTTTTTTATTAGGTGCTCATAAGTTTAGGCTTTGATAGGCTATGTGGAGTCAGGGTATGCTTCTTGCTACTCAGATAGAGACAGTAGGTAAGGATCATGGTGTTCTGAATTCAAATGCTCTTTTATTAGGTGCTCATCAGTTTAGGCTTTGATAGGCTATGTGGAGTCAGGGTTTGCTTCTTGCTACTCAGGTAGAGACAGTAGGTAAGGATCATGGTGTTCTGAATTCAAATGCTCTTTTATTAGGTGCTCATCAGTTTAGGCTTTGAAAGGCTATGTGGAGTCAGGGTTTGCCGCTTGCTACTCAGGTAGAGACAGTAGGTAAGGATCATGGTGTTCTGGAGTGAAAGGCTTTTTTATTAGGTGCTCATCAGTTTAGGCTTTGATAGGCTATGTGGAGTCAGGGTATGCCTCTTGCTACTCAGGTAGAGACAGTAGGTAAGGATCAAGGTGTTCTGGATTGAAGGCTTTTTTATTAGGTGCTCATAAGTTTAGGCTTTGATAGGCTATTTGGAGTCAGGGTATGCTTCTTGCTACTCAGGTAGAGACAGTAAGTAAGGATCATGGTGTTCTGAGTTCAAATGCTCTTTTATTAGGTGCTCATCAGTTTAGGCTTTGAAAGGCTATGTGGAGTCAGGGTTTGCCTCTTGCTACTCAGGTAGAGACAGTAGGTAAGGATCAAGGTGTTCTGGATTGAAGGCTTTTTTATTAGGTGCTCATAAGTTTAGGCTTTGATAGGCTATGTTGAGTCAGGGTATGCCTCTTGCTACTCAGGTAGAGACAGTAGGTAAGGATCATGGTGTTCAGGAATTAAATGCTGTTCTACCAAGTGATCATCCTTTAAGGCTACGTTTTGATTGACACAATTCATTATTCCTGGTGAAAATTGCCATCATCAAGGTGAGTTAGCACAAGTAAAAGGGTTTATCTTTAAAGACCCAACTTCTGGTATACACTTTTTGCATTGGCCGGAAATCGGACCCGGATCTCCCGCATGGCAAACGAGAATTCTACCATTGAACCACCAATGCTCAGTTTGGCCTCAATCTTTGACCACAGGGAGTCAGGGGATACCTCTCGCTACTTAGTGAGAGACAGAGGATAAGGATCTTGATGTTCTGGAGTTAAATGTTCTTCTACTAGGTGCTCATCAGTTTAGGCTTTGATAGGCTATGTGGAGTCAGGGTATGCCTCTTGCTACTCAGGTAGAGACAGTAGGTAAGGATCATGGTGTTCTGGATTGAGGGCTTTTTTATTAGGTGCTCATAAGTTTAGGCTTTGATAGGCTATGTGGAGTCAGGGTATGCTTCTTGCTACTCAGGTAGAGACAGTAGGTAAGGATCATGTCATCAGTTTAGGCTTTGATAGGCTATGTGGAGTCAGGGTATGCCTCTTGCTACTCAGGTAGAGACAGTAGGTAAGGATCATGGTGTTCTGGAATTAAAAGCTATTCTACCAAGTGCTCATCCTTTAAGGCTACTTTTTGGTTGACACAATTCATTATTCCTGGTGAAAATCGCCATCATTAAGGTGAGTTAGCACAAGTAAAAGGGTTTATCTTTAAAGACCCAACATCTGGTATACACTTTTTGCATTGGCCGGGAATCGGACCCGGATCTCCCGCATGGCAAACGAGAATTCTACCATTGAACCACCAATGCTCAGTTTGGCGTCAATCTTTGACCACAGGGAGTCAGGGGATACCTCTCGCTACTTAGTGAGAGACAGAGGATAAGGATCTTGATGTTCTGGAGTTAAATGTTCTTCTACTAGGTGCTCATCAGTTTAGGCTTTGATAGGCTATGTGGAGTCAGGGTATGCCTCTTGCTACTCAGGTAGAGACAGTAGGTAAGGATCATGGTGTTCTGAATTCAAATGCTCTTTTATTAGGTGCTCATCAGTTTAGGCTTTGATAGGCTATGTGGAGTCAGGGTTTGCCTCTTGCTACTCAGGTAGAGACAGTAGGTAAGGATCATGGTGTTCTGGAGTGAAAGGCTTTTTTATTAGGTGCTCATCAGTTTAGGCTTTGATAGGCTATGTGGAGTCAGGGTATGCCTCTTGCTACTCAGGTAGAGACAGTAGGTAAGGATCAAGGTGTTCTGGATTGAAGTTTTTTCTATTAGGTGCTCATAAGTTTAGGCTTTGATAGGCTACGTGGAGTCAGGGTATGCCTCTTGCTACTCAGGTAGAGACAGTAGGTAAGGATCATGGTGTTCTGAATTCAAAGGCTTTTTATTAGGTGCTCATCAGTTTAGGCTTTGATAGGTTATGTGGAGTCAGGGTATGCCTCTTGCTACTCAGGTAGAGACAGTAGGTAAGGATCATGGTGTTCTGGAGTTAAATGCTGTTCTACTAAGTGCTCATCCTTTAAGGCTACGTTTTGGTTGACAATTCATTATTCCTGGTGAAAATCGCCATCATTAAGGTGAGTTAGCACAAGTAAAAGGGTTTATCTTTAAAGATCCAACTTCTGGTATACACTTTTTGCATTGGCCGGGAATCGGACCCGGATCTCCCGCATGGCAAACGAGAATTCTACCATTGAACCACCAATGCTCAGTTTGGCGTTAATCTTTGACCACAGGGAGTCAGGGGATACCTCTCGCTACTTAGTGAGAGACAGAGGATAAGGATCTTGATGTTCTGGAGTTAAATGTTCTTCTACTAGGTGCTCATCAGTTTAGGCTTTGATAGGCTATGTGGAGTCAGGGTATGCTTCTTGCTACTCAGGTAGAGACAGTAGGTAAGGATCATGGTGTTCTGAATTCAAATGCTCTTTTATTAGGTGCTCATCAGTTTAGTCTTTGAAAGGCTATGTGGAGTCAGGGTTTGCCTCTTGCTACTCAGGTAGAGACAGTAGGTAAGGATCATGGTGTTCTGGAGTGAAAGGCTTTTTTATTAGATACTCATCAGTTTAGGCTTTGATAGGCTATGTGGAGTCAGGGTATGCCTCCTGCTACTCAGGTAGAGACAGTAGGTAAGGATCATGGTGTTCTGGAATTAAAAGCTATTCTACCAAGTGCTCATCCTTTAAGGCTACTTTTTGGTTGACACAATTCATTATTCCTGGTGAAAATCGCCATCATTAAGGTGAGTTAGCGCAAGTAAAAGGGTTTATCTTTAAAGATCCAACTTCTGGTATACACTTTTTGCATTGGCCGGGAATCGGACCCGGATCTCCCGCATGACAAACGAGAATTCTACCATTGAACCACCAATGCTCAGTTTGGCCTCAATCTTTGACCACAGGGAGTCAGTGGATACCTCTCGCTACTTAGTGAGAGACAGAGGATAAGGATCTTGATGTTCTGGAGTTAAATGTTCTTCTACTAGGTGCTCATCAGTTTAGGCTTTGATAGGCTATGTGGAGTCAGGGTATGCCTCTTGCTACTCAGGTAGAGACAGTAGGTAAGGATCATGGTGTTCTGGATTGAGGGCTTCTTTATTAGGTGCTCATAAGTTTAGGCTTTGATAGGCTATGTGGAGTCAGGGTATGCTTCTTGCTACTCAGATAGAGACAGTAGGTAAGGATCATGGTGTTCTGGATTGAGGGCTTTTTTATTAGGTGCTCATCAGTTTAGGCTTTGAAAGGCTATGTGGAGTCAGGGTTTGCCTCTTGCTACTCAGGTAGAGACAGTAGGTAAGGATCATGGTGTTCTGGAGTGAAAGGCTTTTTTATTAGGTGCTCATCAGTTTAGGCTTTGATAGGCTATGTGGAGTCAGGGTATGCCTCTTGCTACTCAGGTAGAGACAGTAGGTAAGGATCAAGGTGTTCTGGATTGAAGGCTTTTTTATTAGGTGCTCATAAGTTTAGGCTTTGATAGGCTATGTGGAGTCAGGGTATGCTTCTTGCTACTCAGGTAGAGACAGTAGGTAAGGATCATGGTGTTCTGAATTCAAATGCTCTTTTATTAGGTGCTCATCAGTTTAGGCTTTGAAAGGCTATGTGGAGTCAGGGTTTGCCTCTTGCTACTCAGGTAGAGACAGTAGGTAAGGATCAAGGTGTTCTTGATTGAAGGCTTTTTTATTAGGTGCTCATAAGTTTAGGCTTTGATAGGCTATGTGGAGTCAGGGTATGCCTCTTGCTACTCAGGTAGAGACAGTAGGTAAGGATCATGGTGTTCTGGAATTAAATGCTGTTCTACCAAGTGCTCATCCTTTAAGGCTACGTTTTGGTTGACACAATTCATTATTCCTGGTGAAAATCGCCATCATTAAGGTGAGTTAGCACAAGTAAAAGGGTTTATCTTTAAAGACCCAACTTCTGGTATACACTTTTTGAATTGGCCGGGAATCGGACCCGGATCTCCCGCATGGCAAACGAGAATTCTACCATTGAACCACCAATGCTCAGTTTGGCCTCAATCTTTGACCACAGGGAGTCAGGGGATACCTCTCGCTACTTCGTGAGAGACAGTTGGTAAGGATCATGGTGATCTGGAGTGAAAGGCTTTTTTATTAGGTGCTCATCAGTTTAGGCTTTGATAGGCTATGTGGAGTCAGGGTATGCCTCTTGCTACTCAGATAGAGACAGTAGGTAAGGATCAAGGTGTTCTGGATTGAAGGCTTTTTTATTAGGTGCTCATAAGTTTAGGCTTTGATAGGCTATGTGGAGTCAGGGTATGCATCTTGCTACTCAGGTAGAGACAGTAGGTAAGGATCATGGTGTTCTGGAATTAAATGCTGTTCTACCAAGTGCTCATCCTTTAAGGCTACGTTTTGGTTGACACAATTCATTATTCCTGGTGAAAATTGCCATCATTAAGGTGAGTTAGCACAAGTAAAAGGGTTTATCTTTAAAGATCCAACTTCTGGTATACACTTTTTGCATTGGCCGGGAATCGGACCCGGATCTCCCGCATGGCAAACGAGAATTCTACCATTGACCCACCAATGCTCAGTTTGGCCTCAATCTTTGACCACAGGGAGTCAGGGGATACCTCTCGCTACTTAGTGAGAGACAGAGGATAAGGATCTTGATGTTCTGGAGTTAAATGTTCTTCTACTAGGTGCTCATCAGTTTAGGCTTTGATAGGCTATGTGGAGTCAGGGTATGCTTCTTGCTACTCAGGTAGAGACAGTAGGTAAGGATCTTGATGTTCTGGAGTTAAATGTTCTTCTACTAGGTGCTCATCAGTTTAGGCTTTGATAGGCTATGTGGAGTCAGGGTATGCCTCTTGCTACTCAGGTAGAGACAGTAGGTAAGGATCATGGTGTTCTGGAGTGAAATGCTCTTTTATTAGGTGCACATCAGTTTAGGCTTTGATAGGCTATGTGGAGTCAGGGTTTGCCTCTTGCTACTCAGGTAGAGACAGTAGGTAAGGATCATGGTGTTCTGAATTCAAAGGCTTTTTATTAGGTGCTCATCAGTTTAGGCTTTGATAGGTTATGTGGAGTCAGGGTATGCCTCTTGCTACTCAGGTAGAGACAGTAGGTAAGGATCATGGTGTTCTGGAGTTAAATGCTGTTCTACTAAGTGCTCATCCTTTAAGGCTACGTTTTGGTTGACAATTCATTATTCCTGGTGAAAATCGCCATCATTAAGGTGAGTTAGCACAAGTAAAAGGGTTTATCTTTAAAGATCCAACTTCTGGTATACACTTTTTGCATTGGCCGGGAATCGGACCCGGATCTCCCGCATGGCAAACGAGAATTCTACCATTGAACCACCAATGCTCAGTTTGGCGTTAATCTTTGACCACAGGGAGTCAGGGGATACCTCTCGCTACTTAGTGAGAGACAGAGGATAAGGATCTTGATGTTCTGGAGTTAAATGTTCTTCTACTAGGTGCCCATCAGTTTAGGCTTTGATAGGCTATGTGGAGTCAGGGTATGCTTCTTGCTACTCAGGTAGAGACAGTAGGTAAGGATCATGGTGTTCTGAATTCAAATGCTCTTTTATTAGGTGCTCATCAGTTTAGGCATTGAAAGGCTATGTGGAGTCAGGGTTTGCCTCTTGCTACTCAGGTAGAGACAGTAGGTAAGGATCATGGTGTTCTGGAGTGAAAGGCTTTTTTATTAGGTGCTCATCAGTTTAGGCTTTGATAGGCTATGTGGAGTCAGGGTATGCCTCTTGCTACTCAGGTAGAGACAGTAGGTAAGGATCATGGTGTTCTGGAATTAAATGCTGTTCTACCAAGTGCTCATCCTTTAAGGCTACGTTTTGGTTGACACAATTCATTATTCCTGGTGAAAATCTCCATCATTAAGGTGAGTTAGCACAAGTAAAAGGGTTTATCTTTAAAGACCCAACTTCTGGTATACACTTTTTGCATTGGTCGGGAATCGGACCCGGATCTCCCGCATGGTAAACGAGAATTCTACCATTGAACAACCAATGCTCAGTTTGGCCTCAATCTTTGACCACAGGGAGTCAGGGGATACCTCTCGCTACTTCGTGAGAGACAGTAGGTAAGGATCATGGTGATCTGGAGTGAAAGGCTTTTTTATTAGGTGCTCATCAGTTTAGGCTTTGATAGGCTATGTGGAGTCAGGGTATGCCTCTTGCTACTCAGGTAGAGACAGTAGGTAAGGATCAAGGTGTTCTGGATTGAAGGCTTTTTTATTAGGTGCTCATAAGTTTAGGCTTTGATAGGCTATGTGGAGTCAGGGTATGCATCTTGCTACTCAGGTAGAGACAGTAGGTAAGGATCATGGTGTTCTGGAATTAAATGCTGTTCTACCAAGTGCTCATCCTTTAAGGCTACGTTTTGGTTGACACAATTCATTATTCCTGGTGAAAATCGCCATCATTAAGGTGATTTAGCACAAGTAAAAGGGTTTATCTTTAAAGATCCAACTTCTGGTATACACTTTTTGCATTGGCCGGGAATCGGACCCGGATCTCCCGCATGTCAAACGAGAATTCTACCATTGAACCACCAATGCTCAGTTTGGCCTCAATCTTTGACCACAGGGAGTCAGGGGATACCTCTCGCTACTTAGTGAGAGACAGAGGATAAGGATCTTGATGTTATGGAGTTAAATGTTCTTCTACTAGGTGCTCATCAGTTTAGGCTTTGATAGGCTATGTGGAGTCAGGGTATGCCTCTTGCTACTCAGGTAGAGACAGTAGGTAAGGATCATGGTGTTCTGGATTGAGGGCTTTTTTATTAGGTGCTCATAAGTTTAGGCTTTGATAGGCTATGTGGAGTCAGGGTATGCTTCTTGCTACTCAGATAGTGACAGTAGGTAAGGATCATGGTGTTCTGAATTCAAATGCTCTTTTATTAGGTGCTCATCAGTTTAGGCTTTGATAGGCTATGTGGAGTCAGGGTTTGCTTCTTGCTACTCAGGTAGAGACAGTAGGTAAGGATCATGGTGTTCTGAATTCAAATGCTCTTTTATTAGGTGCTCATCAGTTTAGGCTTTGAAAGGCTATGTGGAGTCAGGGTTTGCCGCTTGCTACTCAGGTAGAGACAGTAGGTAAGGATCATGGTGTTCTGGAGTGAAAGGCTTTTTTATTAGGTGCTCATCAGTTTAGGCTTTGATAGGCTATGTGGAGTCAGGGTATGCCTCTTGCTACTCAGGTAGAGACAGTAGGTAAGGATCAAGGTGTTCTGGATTGAAGGCTTTTTTATTAGGTGCTCATAAGTTTAGGCTTTGATAGGCTATGTGGAGTCAGGGTATGCTTCTTGCTACTCAGGTAGAGACAGTAAGTAAGGATCATGGTGTTCTGAGTTCAAATGCTCTTTTATTAGGTGCTCATCAGTTTAGGCTTTGAAAGGCTATGTGGAGTCAGGGTTTGCCTCTTGCTACTCAGGTAGAGACAGTAGGTAAGGATCAAGGTGTTCTGGATTGAAGGCTTTTTTATTAGGTGCTCATAAGTTTAGGCTTTGATAGGCTATGTTGAGTCAGGGTATGCCTCTTGCTACTCAGGTAGAGACAGTAGGTAAGGATCATGGTGTTCTGGAATTAAATGCTGTTCTACCAAGTGATCATCCTTTAAGGCTACGTTTTGATTGACACAATTCATTATTCCTGGTGAAAATTGCCATCATCAAGGTGAGTTAGCACAAGTAAAAGGGTTTATCTTTAAAGACCCAACTTCTGGTATACACTTTTTGCATTGGCCGGAAATCGGACCCGGATCTCCCGCATGGCAAACGAGAATTCTACCATTGAACCACCAATGCTCAGTTTGGCCTCAATCTTTGACCACAGGGAGTCAGGGGATACCTCTCGCTACTTAGTGAGAGACAGAGGATAAGGATCTTGATGTTCTGGAGTTAAATGTTCTTCTACTAGGTGCTCATCAGTTTAGGCTTTGATAGGCTATGTGGAGTCAGGGTATGCCTCTTGCTACTCAGGTAGAGACAGTAGGTAAGGATCATGGTGTTCTGGATTGAGGGCTTTTTTATTAGGTGCTCATAAGTTTAGGCTTTGATAGGCTATGTGGAGTCAGGGTATGCTTCTTGCTACTCAGGTAGAGACAGTAGGTAAGGATCATGGTGTTCTGAATTCAAATGCTCTTTTATTAGGTGCTCATCAGTTTAGGCTTTGAAAGGCTATGTGGAGTCAGGGTTTGCCTCTTGCTACTCAGGTAGAGACAGTAGGTAAGGATCATGGTGTTCTGGAGTGAAAGGCTTTTTTATTAGGTGCTCATCAGTTTAGGCTTTGATAGACTATGTGGAGTCAGGGTATGCCTCTTGCTACTCAGGTAGAGACAGTAGGTAAGGATCATGGTGTTCTGGAATTAAAAGCTATTCTACCAAGTGCTCATCCTTTAAGGCTACTTTTTGGTTGACACAATTCATTATTCCTGGTGAAAATCGCCATCATTAAGGTGAGTTAGCACAAGTAAAAGGGTTTATCTTTAAAGACCCAACATCTGGTATACACTTTTTGCATTGGCCGGGAATCGGACCCGGATCTCCCGCATGGCAAACGAGAATTCTACCATTGAACCACCAATGCTCAGTTTGGCATCAATCTTTGACCACAGGGAGTCAGGGGATACCTCTCGCTACTTAGTGAGAGACAGAGGATAAGGATCTTGATGTTCTGGAGTTAAATGTTCTTCTACTAGGTGCTCATCAGTTTAGGCTTTGATAGGCTATGTGGAGTCAGGGTATGCCTCTTGCTACTCAGGTAGAGACAGTAGGTAAGGATCATGGTGTTCTGAATTCAAATGCTCTTTTATTAGGTGCTCATCAGTTTAGGCTTTGATAGGCTATGTGGAGTCAGGGTTTGCCTCTTGCAACTCAGGAAGAGACAGTAGGTAAGGATCATGGTGTTCTGGAGTGAAAGGCTTTTTTATTAGGTGCTCATCAGTTTAGGCTTTGATAGGCTATGTGGAGTCAGGGTATGCCTCTTGCTACTCAGGTAGAGACAGTAGGTAAGGATCAAGGTGTTCTGGATTGAAGTTTTTTCTATTAGGTGCTCATAAGTTTAGGCTTTGATAGGCTACGTGGAGTCAGGGTATGCCTCTTGCTACTCAGGTAGAGACAGTAGGTAAGGATCATGGTGTTCTGAATTCAAAGGCTTTTTATTAGGTGCTCATCAGTTTAGGCTTTGATAGGCTACGTGGAGTCAGGGTATGCCTCTTGCTACTCAGGTAGAGACAGTAGGTAAGGATCATGGTGTTCTGGAGTGAAAGGCTTTTTTATTAGGTGCTCATCAGTTTAGGCTTTGATAGGCTATGTGGAGTCAGGGTATGCCTCTTGCTACTCAGGTAGAGACAGTAGGTAAGGATCAAGGTGTTCTGGATTGAAGTTTTTTCTATTAGGTGCTCATAAGTTTAGGCTTTGATAGGCTACGTGGAGTCAGGGTATGCCTCTTGCTACTCAGGTAGAGACAGTAGGTAAGGATCATGGTGTTCTGGAGTTAAATGCTGTTCTACTAAGTGCTCATCCTTTAAGGCTACGTTTTGGTTGACAATTCATTATTCCTGGTGAAAATCGCCATCATTAAGGTGAGTTAGCACAAGTAAAAGGGTTTATCTTTAAAGATCCAACTTCTGGTATACACTTTTTGCATTGGCCAGGAATCGGACCCGGATCTCCCGCATGGCAAACGAGAATTCTACCATTGAACCACCAATGCTCAGTTTGGCGTTAATCTTTGACCACAGGGAGTCAGGGGATACCTCTCGCTACTTAGTGAGAGACAGAGGATAAGGATCTTGATGTTCTGGAGTTAAATGTTCTTCTACTAGGTGCTCATCAGTTTAGGCTTTGATAGGCTATGTGGAGTCAGGGTATGCTTTTTGCTACTCAGGTAGAGACAGTAGGTAAGGATCATGGTGTTCTGAATTCAAATGCTCTTTTATTAGGTGCTCATCAGTTTAGTCTTTGAAAGGCTATGTGGAGTCAGGGTTTGCCTCTTGCTACTCAGGTAGAGACAGTAGGTAAGGATCATGGTGTTCTGGAGTGAAAGGCTTTTTTATTAGATGCTCATCAGTTTAGGCTTTGATAGGCTATGTGGAGTCAGGGTATGCCTCCTGCTACTCAGGTAGAGACAGTAGGTAAGGATCATGGTGTTCTGGAATTAAAAGCTATTCTACCAAGTGCTCATCCTTTAAGGCTACTTTTTGGTTGACACAATTCATTATTCCTGGTGAAAATCGCCATCATTAAGGTGAGTTAGCGCAAGTAAAAGGGTTTATCTTTAAAGATCCAACTTCTGGTATACACTTTTTGCATTGGCCGGGAATCGGACCCGGATCTCCCGCATGACAAACGAGAATTCTACCATTGAACCAACAATGCTCAGTTTGGCCTCAATCTTTGACCACAGGGAGTCAGTGGATACCTCTCGCTACTTAGTGAGAGACAGAGGATAAGGATCTTGATGTTCTGGAGTTAAATGTTCTTCTACTAGGTGCTCATCAGTTTAGGCTTTGATAGGCTATGTGGAGTCAGGGTATGCCTCTTGCTACTCAGGTAGAGACAGTTGGTAAGGATCATGGTGTTCTGGATTGAGGGCTTCTTTATTAGGTGCTCATAAGTTTAGGCTTTGATAGGCTATGTGGAGTCAGGGTATGCTTCTTGCTACTCAGATAGAGACAGTAGGTAAGGATCATGGTGTTCTGGATTGAGGGCTTTTTTATTAGGTGCTCATCAGTTTAGGCTTTGAAAGGCTATGTGGAGTCAGGGTTTGCCTCTTGCTACTCAGGTAGAGACAGTAGGTAAGGATCATGGTGTTCTGGAGTGAAAGGCTTTTTTATTAGGTGCTCATCAGTTTAGGCTTTGATAGGCTATGTGGAGTCAGGGTATGCCTCTTGCTACTCAGGTAGAGACAGTAGGTAAGGATCAAGGTGTTCTGGATTGAAGGCTTTTTTATTAGGTGCTCATAAGTTTAGGCTTTGATAGGCTATGTGGAGTCAGGGTATGCTTCTTGCTACTCAGGTAGAGACAGTAGGTAAGGATCATGGTGTTCTGAATTCAAATGCTCTTTTATTAGGTGCTCATCAGTTTAGGCTTTGAAAGGCTATGTGGAGTCAGGGTTTGCCTCTTGCTACTCAGGTAGAGACAGTAGGTAAGGATCATGGTGTTCTGGAATTAAATGCTGTTCTACCAAGTGCTCATCCTTTAAGGCTACGTTTTGGTTGACACAATTCATTATTCCTGGTGAAAATCGCCATCATTAAGGTGAGTTAGCACAAGTAAAAGGGTTTATCTTTAAAGACCCAACTTCTGGTATACACTTTTTGAATTGGCCGGGAATCGGACCCGGATCTCCCGCATGGCAAACGAGAATTCTACCATTGAACCACCAATGCTCAGTTTGGCCTCAATCTTTGACCACAGGGAGTCAGGGGATACCTCTCGCTACTTCGTGAGAGACAGTTGGTAAGGATCATGGTGATCTGGAGTGAAAGGCTTTTTTATTAGGTGCTCATCAGTTTAGGCTTTGATAGGCTATGTGGAGTCAGGGTATGCCTCTTGCTACTCAGGTAGAGACAGTAGGTAAGGATCAAGGTGTTCTGGATTGAAGGCTTTTTTATTAGGTGCTCATAAGTTTAGGCTTTGATAGGCTATGTGGAGTCAGGGTATGCATCTTGCTACTCAGGTAGAGACAGTAGGTAAGGATCATGGTGTTCTGGAATTAAATGCTGTTCTACCAAGTGCTCATCCTTTAAGGCTACGTTTTGGTTGACACAATTCATTATTCCTGGTGAAAATTGCCATCATTAAGGTGAGTTAGCACAAGTAAAAGGGTTTATCTTTAAAGATCCAACTTCTGGTATACACTTTTTGCATTGGCCGGGAATCGGGCCCGGATCTCCCGCATGGCAAACGAGAATTCTACCATTGACCCACCAATGCTCAGTTTGGCCTCAATCTTTGACCACAGGGAGTCAGGGGATACCTCTCGCTACTTAGTGAGAGACAGAGGATAAGGATCTTGATGTTCTGGAGTTAAATGTTCTTCTACTAGGTGCTCATCAGTTTAGGCTTTGATAGGCTATGTGGAGTCAGGGTATGCTTCTTGCTACTCAGGTAGAGACAGTAGGTAAGGATCTTGATGTTCTGGAGTTAAATGTTCTTCTACTAGGTGCTCATCAGTTTAGGCTTTGATAGGCTATGTGGAGTCAGGGTATGCCTCTTGCTACTCAGGTAGAGACAGTAGGTAAGGATCATGGTGTTCTGGAGTGAAATGCTCTTTTATTAGGTGCACATCAGTTTAGGCTTTGATAGGCTATGTGGAGTCAGGGTTTGCCTCTTGCTACTCAGGTAGAGACAGTAGGTAAGGATCATGGTGTTCTGAATTCAAAGGCTTTTTATTAGGTGCTCATCAGTTTAGGCTTTGATAGGTTATGTGGAGTCAGGGTATGCCTCTTGCTACTCAGGTAGAGACAGTAGGTAAGGATCATGGTGTTCTGGAGTTAAATGCTGTTCTACTAAGTGCTCATCCTTTAAGGCTACGTTTTGGTTGACAATTCATTATTCCTGGTGAAAATCGCCATCATTAAGGTGAGTTAGCACAAGTAAAAGGGTTTATCTTTAAAGATCCAACTTCTGGTATACACTTTTTGCATTGGCCGGGAATCGGACCCGGATCTCCCGCATGGCAAACGAGAATTCTACCATTGAACCACCAATGCTCAGTTTGGCGTTAATCTTTGACCACAGGGAGTCAGGGGATACCTCTCGCTACTTAGTGAGAGACAGAGGATAAGGATCTTGATGTTCTGGAGTTAAATGTTCTTCTACTAGGTGCCCATCAGTTTAGGCTTTGATAGGCTATGTGGAGTCAGGGTATGCTTCTTGCTACTCAGGTAGAGACAGTAGGTAAGGATCATGGTGTTCTGAATTCAAATGCTCTTTTATTAGGTGCTCATCAGTTTAGGCATTGAAAGGCTATGTGGAGTCAGGGTTTGCCTCTTGCTACTCAGGTAGAGACAGTAGGTAAGGATCATGGTGTTCTGGAGTGAAAGGCTTTTTTATTAGGTGCTCATCAGTTTAGGCTTTGATAGGCTATGTGGAGTCAGGGTATGCCTCTTGCTACTCAGGTAGAGACAGTAGGTAAGGATCATGGTGTTCTGGAATTAAAAGCTATTCTACCAAGTGCTCATCCTTTAAGGCTACTTTTTGGTTGACACAATTCATTATTCCTGGTGAAAATCGCCATCATTAAGGTGAGTTAGCACAAGTAAAAGGGTTTATCTTTAAAGACCCAACATCTGGTATACACTTTTTGCATTGGCCGGGAATCGGACCCGGATCTCCCGCATGGCAAACGAGAATTCTACCATTGAACCACCAATGCTCAGTTTGGAGTCAATCTTTGACCACAGGGAGTCAGGGGATACCTCTCGCTACTTAGTGAGAGACAGAGGATAAGGATCTTGATGTTCTGGAGTTAAATGTTCTTCTACTAGGTGCTCATCAGTTTAGGCTTTGATAGGCTATGTGGAGTCAGGGTATGCCTCTTGCTACTCAGGTAGAGACAGTAGGTAAGGATCATGGTGTTCTGAATTCAAATGCTCTTTTATTAGGTGCTCATCAGTTTAGGCTTTGATAGGCTATGTGGAGTCAGGGTTTGCCTCTTGCAACTCAGGTAGAGACAGTAGGTAAGGATCATGGTGTTCTGGAGTGAAAGGCTTTTTTATTAGGTGCTCATCAGTTTAGGCTTTGATAGGCTATGTGGAGTCAGGGTATGCCTCTTGCTACTCAGGTAGAGACAGTAGGTAAGGATCAAGGTGTTCTGGATTGAAGTTTTTTCTATTAGGTGCTCATAAGTTTAGGCTTTGATAGGCTACGTGGAGTCAGGGTATGCCTCTTGCTACTCAGGTAGAGACAGTAGGTAAGGATCATGGTGTTCTGAATTCAAAGGCTTTTTATAAGGTGCTCATCAGTTTAGGCTTTGATAGGTTATGTGGAGTCAGGGTATGCCTCTTGCTACTCAGGTAGAGACAGTAGGTAAGGATCATGGTGTTCTGGAGTTAAATGCTGTTCTACTAAGTGCTCATCCTTTAAGGCTAAGTTTTGGTTGACAATTCATTATTCCTGGTGAAAATCGCCATCATTAAGGTGAGTTAGCACAAGTAAAAGGGTTTATCTTTAAAGATCCAACTTCTGGTATACACTTTTTGCATTGGCCAGGAATCGGACCCGGATCTCCCGCATGGCAAACGAGAATTCTACCATTGAACCACCAATGCTCAGATTGGCGTTAATCTTTGACCACAGGGAGTCAGGGGATACCTCTCGCTACTTAGTGAGAGACAGAGGATAAGGATCTTGATGTTCTGGAGTTAAATGTTCTTCTACTAGGTGCTCATCAGTTTAGGCTTTGATAGGCTATGTGGAGTCAGGGTATGCCTCTTTCTACTCAGGTAGAGACAGTAGGTAAGGATCATGGTGTTCTGGATTGAGGGCTTCTTTATTAGGTGCTCATAAGTTTAGGCTTTGATAGGCTATGTGGAGTCAGGGTATGCTTCTTGCTACTCAGATAGAGACAGTAGGTAAGGATCATGGTGTTCTGGAGTGAAAGGCTTTTTTATTAGGTGCTCATCAGTTTAGGCTTTGATAGGCTATGTGGAGTCAGGGTATGCCTCTTGCTACTCAGGTAGAGACAGTAGGTAAGGATCATGGTGTTCTGGAATTAAAAGCTATTCTACCAAGTGCTCATCCTTTAAGGCTACTTTTTGGTT
>JAWRVZ010001044.1:0-20000 GCA_037043235.1 Rhodeus uyekii
GTGTGTGTGTGTGTGTGTGTGTGTGTGTGTGTGTGTGTGTGTGTGTATGTATGAGTGTGTGTGAGTGTATGTGTGTGAGTGTGTGTGTGTGTGTGTGTGTGTGTGTGTGTGTGTGTGTGTGTGTGTGTGTGTGTGTGTGTGTGTGTATGTATGAGTGTGTGTGAGACTGGCGGGACTCACAGCAGGATGGTCTTTCCCGAGGGTTTTCTCCCGGATGTTGAGCGCGTCGTTCAGCAGGTGAGCCGCCTCTTTATATTTGTTCTGATCCCTGAGAGAGACAGATGATGAGGCTGATGATGTCATCAGGTGCGGTTCAATGGCAGTAGCGCGCGTCTCACCTGTACACCAGTGCCAGGATGTTGAGCATGGTGGCCACGTCGGGATGGTCGTGTCCGGAGGTTTTCTCCAGGTCCTCCAGAGCCTGTTTGCAGAGCGGCACTGCCACCTCGTAGCGGCCCTGCGACGCGTACTGGATCACCAGGTTGTGGAGCGTCCGGAGCGGACAGACAGGCGTGTGTGTGAGAGAAGCGACGTCACGTACTTCCTTGAGTGTTTTCCTCCTCGTCGTTGGGAAAGAGATCGTCCAGAGAGTCTTTGTGCGGCTCGCCGTCCTTCTCCTCCTGCAGACAAACACAACCGCTCCGTTTCTGCTCGTTCAGCACACGCTTTCATCATCATTCAAGAAACACATTCACATTCTAATCAGTTCTTGCTTTCCCTGGGAGTCGAACCATGACCTTGATGTTGCAAGCGCTGCTCTCTGCTGTTAGACACACAGGAAAACTCCATAGCTCATAGTTTATCAACTAGCATTAACACGCACATGTCATGAAATGAGCAGTAACTGAGATTAATAAGTGCTGTGGAATCGGTGGATTATTCTGTGACATCATGAATGCGTCACTGGTTTCACTGGTTTGCTCTTGCAGGATGCAGTTCTCGGCTCAGAAAGGCTCTGGTTATGGCAAAGGTTCCCAGCGTGAGAGTGCAGATCTCAGACTGACCTCATCAAAGCCACGCACTCACACACACACACACGCACTCACACACACACACACTGATACGCTTCATCTCACCGAAGGCGACACGTCCTCGTCGTATTTCTTGAGCTGGTTCATGAACTCCAGGTGTTTCTTCTCCTCCTCCAGCTGTGCCACGTTCTGCTCGCTCTTCTGCAGCTTCTGCTGGGTGTTGGCCAGCTCGTCCCGCAGCCACTGGTTCTCCTGGCACAGCCGTCGCACCTGAGCGCGCAGCTTCTGCTTCTCCGACTCCACCGCGTTCAGGTGGTTGGACAGAGCCATCATCACCTGCGCACAGTCACATGACCACACAATGACATCATCACCTGCGCACAGTCACATGACCACACAATGACATCATCACCTGCGCACAGTCACATGACCACACAATGACATCATCACCTGCGCACAGTCACATGACCACACAATGACATCATCACCTGCGCACAGTCACATGACCACACAATGACATCATCACCTGCGCACAGTCACATGACCACACAATGACATCATCACCTGCGCACAGTCACATGACCACACAATGACATCACCTGCACACAGTCACATGGTCACATGACCACACAATGACATCATCACCTGCGCACAGTCACATGACCACACAATGACATCACCTGCACACAGTCACATGACCACACAATGACATCACCTGCACACAGTCACATGGTCACATGACCACACAATGACATCATCACCTGCACACAGTCACATGGTCACATGACCACACAATGACATCATCACCTGTGCACAGTCACATGACCACACAATGACATCATCACCTGCACACAGTCACATGACCACACAATGACAACACCTGCACACAGTCACATGGTCACATGACCACACAATGACATCACCTGCGCACAGTCACATGGTCACATGACCACACAATGATATCATCACCTACACACAGTCACATGGTCACATGACCACACAATGACATCATCACCTACACACAGTCACATGGTCACATGGCCTCACCTGAGCCTCGCCCAGCCCTAGCTCGATCATCTCCACAGACTTGCGGAGCAGGCTGGACTTCTCGTGCACCACGCTGGCCTCCTCGTCCTTCTTCAGGCACTTGATGGTCTCCAGCAGGCTGTGCAGGATGGAGTTGTGCTCGTTCTTCAGAGCCTCCAGCCCCTGGATCACCAGCTTGGTGTTGGAGATGATCTCCTCCTGCGATAACTTCTCCAGCTTCTCATCGCGCGGGCACAGGATGGTGGACATGGTCTGCAGAGGAGCGGCCTGAGGACAGAGGAGGAGGAAGAGGAGGAAGGTTAAAGCTCATCTCAAAGACGACTCTGAGGTTCAACATAAAAATCTCTTTAAAATAACCGTTCTTTATCGATGAAGAATCTCTCACATCCAGAAAACCACTAAAACTTTCTCAGGAAACGTCACTGTTGAGGTCAAACACTCCAGACTTCTAGAGGTCAAACACTCCAGACTTCTAGAGGTCAAACACTCCACACTTCTAGAGGTCAAACACTCCACACTTCTAGAGGTCAAACACTCCAGACTTCTAGAGGTCAAACACTCCAGACTTCTAGAGGTCAAACACTCCAGACTTCTAGAGGTCAAACACTCCAGACTTCTAGAGGTCAAACACTCCAGACTTCTAGAGGTCAATCACTCCAGACTTCTAGAGGTCAATCACTCCAGACTTCTAGAGGTCAATCACTCCAGACTTCTAGAGGTCAATCACTCCAGACTTCTAGAGGTCAAACACTCAAGACTTCTAGAGGTCAAACACTCAAGATTTCTAGAGGTCAAACACTCAAGATTTCTAGAGGTCAAACACTCAAGATTTCTAGAGGTCAAACACTCAAGATTTCTAGAGGTCAAACACTCAAGATTTCTAGAGGTCAATCACTCAAGATTTCTAGAGGTCAAACAGTCACTTGTTTAGCTTTCAGGCGACATCAAACGACCGGCGTGAGATTCAGATGAACTTCAGACACTGCAAGCGTCCTGTGATCAACACTAACTGCCTACATATCATCCCTACTGACACACACACACACACACACACACCACCACTGACACACACACACCCCACCACAGACACACACAGACTGTTGCGTATTGAACTGAATTTCATGTGTCGTGTTTGAAACACTCACAGAAACACAACACTGTAAAGCTCTAATGATGGTGTAATCATTGTTATGACGACAGGAAGATGGAGATGCTGACTTCATTCTCTCATCAGATACAGTCGCCATCGCACTGATGTTTCCTCACACAACAACACGAGCCAATCAGGAGGAGGAGAGAGGCGAGAGAGCCAATGAGAGTTGAGAGAGCCAATTAGAACCAATAAGAGTCAGTGAGAGCCAATGAGAGTCAGAGTCAATGAGAGTCAGAGTCAGTGAGAGTCAGAGTCAGTGAGAGCCAATGAGAGTCAGAGTCAATGAGAGTCAGAGTCAATGAGAGTCAGAGTCAGTGAGAGCCAATGAAAGTCAATGAGAGCCAATGAGAGTCAGAGTCAATGAGAGTCAGAGTCAATGAGAGTCAGAGTCAGTGAGAGCCAATGAAAGTCAATGAGAGCCAATGAGAGTCAGAGTCAATGAGAGTCAGAGTCAGTGAGAGCCAATGAAAGTCAGTGAGAGCCAATGAGAGTCAGAGTCAATGAGAGTCAGAGTCAATGAGAGTCAGAGTCAGTGAGAGCCAATGAAAGTCAATGAGAGCCAATGAGAGTCAGAGTCAATGAGAGTCAGAGTCAGTGAGAGCCAATGAAAGTCAATGAGAGTCAATGAGAGTCAGAGTCAATGAGAGCCAGTGAGAGTCAATGAGAGTCAGTGAGAGTTAATGAGAGCCAGTGAGAGTCAATGAGAGCCTATGAGAGCCAGTGAGAGCCAATGAGAGTCAGAGTCAATGAGAGTCAGAGTCAGTGAGAGTCAGAGTCAGTGAGAGCCAATGAGAGTCAGAGTCAATGAGAGTCAGTGAGAGTCAGAGTCAGTGAGAGCCAATGAAAGTCAATGAGAGTCAATGAGAGTCAGAGTCAATGAGAGCCAGTGAGAGTCAATGAGAGTCAGTGAGAGTTAATGAGAGCCAGTGAGAGTCAATGAGAGTCAGAGTCAATGAGAGCCAGTGAGAGTCAATGAGAGTCAGTGAGAGTTAATGAGAGCCAGTGAGAGTCAATGAGAGCCTATGAGAGCCAATGAGAGTCAGAGTCAATGAGAGCCAATGAGAGTCAGAGTCAGTGAGAGCCAATGAGAGTCAGAGTCAGTGAGAGCCAATGAAAGTCAATGAGAGCCAATGAGAGTCAGAGTCAGTGAGAGCCAATGAAAGTCAATGAGAGCCAATGAGAGTCAGAGTTAATTAGAGCCAGTGAGAGTCAATGAGAGTCAGTGAGAGTTAATGAGAGCCAGTGAGAGTCAATGAGAGCCTATGAGAGCCAATGAGAGTCAGAGTCAATGAGAGCCAATGAGAGTCAATGAGAGCCAGTGAGAGCCAGTGAGAGTCAGTGAGAGTTAATGAGAGCCAGTGAGAGCCAGTGAGAGCCAGTGAGAGTCAGTGAGAGTCAATGAGAGTCAATGAGAGTCAGTGAGAGTCAATGAGAGTCAGTGAGAGTCAGTAAGAGTTAATGAGAGTCAGTGAGAGTTAATGAGAGTCAGTGAGAGTTAATGAGAGTTAATGAGAGTCAGTGAGAGTCAGTGAGAGTAATGAGAGTCAATGAGAGCCAGTGAGAGTCAATGAGAGCCAGTGAGAGTTAATGAGAGTCAGTGAGAGTTAATGAGAGTCAGTGAGAGTCAATGAGAGTCAGTGAGAGTTAATGAGAGTCAGTGAGAGTTAATGAGAGTCAGTGAGAGTTAATGAGAGTCAGTGAGAGTCAATGAGAGTCAATGAGAGCCAGTGAGAGTCAATGAGAGTCAATGAGAGTCAGTGAGAGTTAATGAGAGTCAGTGAGAGTTAATGAGAGCCAGTGAGAGTCAATGAGAGTCAGAGTCAATGAGAGCCAGTGAGAGTCAATGAGAGTCAGTGAGAGTTAATGAGAGCCAGTGAGAGTCAATGAGAGCCTATGAGAGCCAATGAGAGTCAGAGTCAATGAGAGCCAATGAGAGTCAGAGTCAGTGAGAGCCAATGAGAGTCAGAGTCAGTGAGAGCCAATGAAAGTCAATGAGAGCCAATGAGAGTCAGAGTCAGTGAGAGCCAATGAAAGTCAATGAGAGCCAATGAGAGTCAGAGTTAATTAGAGCCAGTGAGAGTCAATGAGAGTCAGTGAGAGTTAATGAGAGCCAGTGAGAGTCAATGAGAGCCTATGAGAGCCAATGAGAGTCAGAGTCAATGAGAGCCAATGAGAGTCAATGAGAGCCAGTGAGAGCCAGTGAGAGTCAGTGAGAGTTAATGAGAGCCAGTGAGAGCCAGTGAGAGCCAGTGAGAGCCAGTGAGAGTCAGTGAGAGTCAATGAGAGTCAATGAGAGTCAGTGAGAGTCAATGAGAGTCAGTGAGAGTCAGTAAGAGTTAATGAGAGTCAGTGAGAGTTAATGAGAGTCAGTGAGAGTTAATGAGAGTTAATGAGAGTCAGTGAGAGTCAGTGAGAGTAATGAGAGTCAATGAGAGCCAGTGAGAGTCAATGAGAGCCAGTGAGAGTTAATGAGAGTCAGTGAGAGTTAATGAGAGTCAGTGAGAGTCAATGAGAGTCAGTGAGAGTTAATGAGAGTCAGTGAGAGTTAATGAGAGTCAGTGAGAGTTAATGAGAGTCAGTGAGAGTCAATGAGAGTCAATGAGAGCCAGTGAGAGTCAATGAGAGTCAATGAGAGTCAGTGAGAGTTAATGAGAGTCAGTGAGAGTTAATGAGAGCCAGTGAGAGTCAATGAGAGCCTATGAGAGCCAATGAGAGTCAGAGTCAGTGAGAGCCAATGAGAGTCAGAGTCAGTGAGAGCCAATGAGAGTCAGAGTCAGTGAGAGCCAATGAGAGTCAGAGTCAGTGAGAGCCAATGAAAGTCAATGAGAGCCAATGAGAGTCAGAGTCAATGAGAGCCAATGAAAGTCAATGAGAGCCAATGAGAGTCAGAGTCAGTGAGAGCCAATGAAAGTCAATGAGAGCCAATGAGAGTCAGAGTTAATTAGAGCCAGTGAGAGTCAATGAGAGCCAGTGAGAGTCAATGAGAGCCTATGAGAGCCAGTGAGAGTTAATGAGAGTCAGTGAGAGTTAATGAGAGCCAGTGAGAGTCAATGAGAGCCAGTGAGAGTTAATGAGAGCCAGTGAGAGTCAATGAGAGCCTATGAGAGCCAGTGAGAGTTAATGAGAGTCAGTGAGAGTTAATGAGAGCCAGTGAGAGTTAATGAGAGCCAGTGAGAGTTAATGAGAGTCAGTGAGAGTTAATGAGAGCCAGTGAGAGTTAATGAGAGTCAGTGAGAGCCTATGAGAGCCAGTGAGAGTTAATGAGAGTCAGTGAGAGTTAATGAGAGTCAGTGAGAGTCAATGAGAGTCAGTGAGAGTCAATGAGAGTCAATGAGAGCCAGTGAGAGTCAGTGAGAGTTAATGAGAGTCAGTGAGAGTCAGTGAGAGTCAGTGAGAGTCAGTGAGAGTCAGTGAGAGTCAATGAGAGTCAATGAGAGTCAGTGAGAGTCAATGAGAGTCAGTGAGAGTTAATGAGAGCCAGTGAGAGTCAATGAGAGTCAGTGAGAGTTAATGAGAGTCAGTGAGAGTTAATGAGAGTCAGTGAGAGTTAATGAGAGTCAGTGAGAGTTAATGAGAGTCAGTGAGAGTTAATGAGAGCCAGTGAGAGTTAGTGAGAGTTAATGAGAGTCAGTGAGAGTTAATGAGAGCCAGTGAGAGTCAATGAGAGTCAGTGAGAGTCAATGAGAGTCAGTGAGAGTCAATGAGAGTCAGTGAGAGTCAATGAGAGTCAGTGAGAGTCAGTGAGAGTTAATGAGAGTCAGTGAGAGTCAATGAGAGTCAGTGAGAGTTAATGAGAGTCAGTGAGAGTCAATGAGAGTCAGTGAGAGTCAATGAGAGTCAATGAGAGTCAGTGAGAGTCAATGAGAGTCAGTGAGAGTTAATGAGAGTCAGTGAGAGTCAATGAGAGTCAGTGAGAGTCAATGAGAGTCAGTGAGAGTCAGTGAGAGTTAATGAGAGTCAGTGAGAGTCAATGAGAGTCAGTGAGAGTTAATGAGAGTCAATGAGAGTCAGTGAGAGTCAGTGAGAGTCAATGAGAGTCAATGAGAGTCAGTGAGAGTCAATGAGAGTCAGTGAGAGTCAGTGAGAGTCAATGAGAGTCAATGAGAGTCAATGAGAGTCAATGAGAGTCAATGAGAGTCAGTGAGAGTTAATGAGAGTCAGTGAGAGTTAATGAGAGTTAATGAGTGTGTGTGTGTGAGAGAGAGAGAGTGATAAAATGAATATTATTCCAGCTCAAAAGGGTGTGCCTGATCTTCAGTTTGTGTGTGTGACTGCAGGTTAAAGCTCTTTCGAAAAGCCTAACCACCAACACAAGAACATTCATGTCAGGATGACAAACACACATCAAACCCAGAGAGAGAACCGGTCGAGCGAGAACCAGACAGACACACAGACACACACACACACTCTCTCTCATATATATCTGTCTCTATCTCAAACACACACACTCTCTTTCTCTCTCTCTTTGTGTGTGTCTCTCTCTATGTGTCCCACACACTCTCTCTCTCTCTCTCTCTCTCTCCCTGTGTCTGTGTCTCTCTCTCAGTGTGTGTCTCACACACACACTCAATCTCATTCACACTCTCTCTCTCTCTGTGTGTGTCTCACAGACAGTCACTCTCACACATTATCTCTGTCTCTCTCTCACACTCTCACACACACCTGAAATCGCTGCTTTAATCCGGATTCTCTCGCCGCTGTAATCCAAGATGTCCACTGTGGATGTGACACTGCGCATGCGCACACGCCCGGACGCGTCGGTAGAAATGACGTCACTCCTCAGGCGGTGGCTTTCAGAGTATAATATTCATACTGATAATATTATTATAGGAGGAGATTTCAACATGGTTATGGATGAAGCGTTAGATCGTTTTCCGCCCAAATTTAATACCTCTCATCCTAATGTTACCTTTTTTAATTTTTGTTTGAATAATAATGTAGTGGATGCTTGGAGAGCTGTGAATCCAAATCTTAAACAATTTTCCTGGTTCAGAGATAATGGGACTTCCAAATCGAGAATTGATTATTGGTTAACCTCAAATAACCTAACCGACTTCATCAAAGATATTTCAATATCTGCTGCTCCTCTAACTGATCACTGTTGTATCTCCATATCATTCAACTCGGGCAAAAGAGAAACACATAATAAGGGTTATTGGAAATTCAATGTTGATTTATTAAAACACCAAAACTTTTGCTCACAAATTAAATCCATAATTAATGATATAGCATTGCATAAGGACCTAATTACATTCATAAGTAAATGGGAATATTTAAAACACAAGATTCGGGAATTTTCTATACAATTTAGTAAAAATCTAAGTAAGGCCAGAGCACAAATGGAGTTAGAATTAACAAGAGAATTAAACAATTTATGTAATAAAAGTGAAATGGACAATGAAGCTAAATTACAAATTTTATCCTTGCAATCCAAAATTGATGATTTATATACTCAAAAAGCTAAAGGAGCATATGTAAGATCTAGGGCAAGATGGCTAGAGAAAGGGGAAAAAAGTAATAATTATTTTTGCAGACTTGAAAAAAGGCGACAGGAAAAAAATGCCATAAATTCTCTTTATGTGAACGGTGTTGTAAGTACCTGCCCTAAAATGATTTCCTCAGAGATTTTTCAATTCTATAGTTCTTTATATAGCTCATTCTTTTCTGTATCAGACTGTAATATTCTCTTTGATAATATACACTCTAGCATACCACAGTTAGACCAGGAATTTAAAGACTTGTGCGAGGCTGACATCAAGATAGAGGAATTAGATGAAGCAATAAATAAATTATCTTCAGGAAAATCTCCAGGTCCTGATGGCCTTACTTCCGAATTTTATAAATTTTTTAGGGAAGATTTGAGGGAACTATTATTTCAAGCCTTTCTCGAATGTATCCAAAATAATTCACTATCTTCAACCATGAAACAAGGTCTAATTACTCTTATCCCCAAACCGGGTAAAGATGCACGACATATAGATAATCTTCGCCCCATCACTTTACTCAACTGTGATTATAAAATTCTAGCGCATATATTTTCCAGTAGGCTCAAGAAAAATATAGATCAAATAATTAGTGAATCACAGTCTGGTTTTATAAAAGGTAGGTCAATACATAATAACATCAGATTGGTTTTAGATATTTTAGATTATCGTGAATATATTGAAGATGAAGGCTATATTCTCTTTTTAGATTTTAAAAAGGCATTTGACACAATCGAACATAATTTCATATTTAACTCCCTTGAAAAATTTGGTTTTGGCATGAAATTTATTTCTTTCATAAAAATGTTATATAAAGACATCAATAGTTCTATATCCCTTTCATTTGGAACATCCCAGAGATTCAATATTTCGCGAGGAATAAGACAAGGATGTCCCATTTCCCCTTTTCTATTTATCTTGGCAGTAGAAATGCTTGCTATCTTGATAGATAAAAATAGCAACTTTGATCGACTTAGTGTTTTTGGAAGACAAATTGGTATAAGTCAATTAGCGGATGATACAGCGATCTTTTTAAAGGACCAATTTCAGATTAATAAAGCCATTCAACTAGTTAATCTATTTTCCAAAGCATCAGGCCTACACTTAAACTTGAACAAGTGTGAGTTACTTGCAATTCATGGCAGCGATTTAGACTCTTTATGTGACATACCCATAAAAACATGTGTAAAATATTTGGGGATAACTATTACTAGAGATAGTAATCAAAGTGTCCAAGAAAATTTTGTTAAAAATCTTTCAAAAGCAAAAGCAATTCTCAATAACTGGCTACAAAGAGATATCTCGATATTTGGAAGAGTCTTATTGACCAAAATGGAATTACTCTCCAGGTTCGTTTATCCAGCCTCCTCCTTAGCTATCCCGCCTCATTTACTGAAAGAATGTAATATTGCATTGTTTAACTTTATCTGGAAAAACAAGCATCACTATATCAACAAAAATGATTTAGTTCACAATTATGAAGAAGGGGGATTAAATGTTATTGATTTAGAAATAATGAATAGTGTTTTGAAAACTCAGTGGTTAAGATCATTTCTCTGTAATTCAAACTGCTTATGGTTCATTGTATCTTCTTCAATATTTGGGAAAGTAGGTGGCTTGGAGTTTTTGATTAGATGTGACTTTAATATATACAAATTACCCCTTAAATTGTCTGCATTTCATCAACAAGTTCTCCTATGTTGGAAATTAGCATTTTCTCACAATTTCAGTCCACACAAAACTTGTATTTGGAACAATCGTTTTATTTTGCACCATAACAAATCTTTATTTTATGGAAACTGGTTTCAATATAATATTCTTTCCCTATTGGACATGACAGACAATTATGGAAATGTTCTCAATTACAAGGATTTCTGTTTAAAACATGGATTTGCATGTCATCCTAAAGAGTTTTACAGTGTTGTAAATGCCATACCCAAAAACATGGTATTATTAGTAAAAGGGATTCTTTCACATTACTCTGTAACATTCTCTCTCCCATCTCCTTGTCTGGGTGAATTGTTTATTAGAGATCATAAATGTAATAACAAATATATTAGAAATGTCTTCACTAATAAACTTCATCCAAATAGAATAAAACGATATTATGTTTTCAAAGAATTTAACCCTAAAGAGGTGAAGGAAATGAGAATGAATTATCTTACCTTTCCAAGTCTCCCTAAAGTGAAAGAGCTTCATTTTAAAATAATAAATGATATATACCCGTCTAAGGAGCTTATCAAATCAAAATTTGATATTGGAGAAAACTCTTGTCAATTCTGTGATAGTGATATTGAAACCACTGAACATATTTTTTTTGATTGTAATTACTCAAAGTTGTTTTGGGCTCAATTGTGCAGCAAAATGTCTTTTTTTTTCTTTCCTTTTTGTTATTCGTGATTGTGCATTTAATGTATTACATCACTATTACATATTGTATTTGCAACTATGTCTGCCTCGGAAAATTGTTAATATTGTTTATTCTGTACCTGTTTTGTATGTACATTTGTTTGCTAATAAAAAAAAAAAAAAAAAAAAAAAAAAATATTCATGATTATAAGACAGTAGATCATACAAACACATTAACAGATATGTGCTGAAAGCGAATGTATTCTTCATTATTTAAAAAAAATCTTCATATTTACATGTATATACATAGGCTAATATTATTATTAATAATAATATATATTATTATTGATATTCTATTGATAAATGTTGATATTTATTAAATGAAACGTCTGTGAACAGCGGGAGCGCGCGGCCGCTGGCGAGCACGCGCAGGAGGCGGAGTCTGTGACGCGATCAGTGCGCGACGCCGCTGTGATTCCGCCGAAGGACAGAGAGTGTCGGCGCTGATCTCAGACCTGCTCGTGCTCAGATCGGGATGAGCGTCTGTCTGCTGTCACGCGCACTGCGCGCTCTTGCTCTGTCGCCTCAGGTCAGATCTTCATCCTCCTCTTCCTCAGCCGTTATTACCCACATCACTTGATCGATTTTAACCTGTCGTTCATCAGATCGCGAGCGTTTCCGGTGTGTCCGCCGCTTTGACCGGAAGTCGCGGCTTCATGACGAGCGCGTGCCCGTGTCAGAACCGGACCCTGTGGAAACAGAGAGAGAAATATACCGTGAGACCGATCGGAGTGAAGAAGACCGGAGGAAGAGACCATACAGGTCACACACACACACACACACTCACACACACACTCTCTCTCTCACTCTCCCTCTCTCTCTCATACACACACACTCACTCTCTCACACACACACACTCTCTCTCTCTCTCAGGCAGGATCATCACGCATGGCATCGGTGGCGGGCACAAGCAGTTGTACCGGATGGTTGATTTCCAGCGGCTGCGGTACGAAGCGGGTCGGGAGGGTCAGCCCATCGTGGAGAAGGTGGTGGAGGTGCGCTACGACCCCTGCAGGTGTGTGTGTGTGTGTGTGTGCTACGACCCCTGCAGGTGTGTGTGTGTGCGCTCTGACCCCTGCAGGTGTGTGTGTGTGTGTGTGCTACGACCCCTGCAGGTGTGTGTGTGTGCGCTCTGACCCCTGCAGGTGTGTGTGTGTGTGTGTGTGCTACGACCCCTGCAGGTGTGTGTGTGTGTGTGCTACGACCCCTGCAGGTGTGTGTGTGTGCGCTCTGACCCCTGCAGGTGTGTGTGTGTGTGTGTGTGCTACGACCCCTGCAGGTGTGTGTGTGTGTGTGCTACGACCCCTGCAGGTGTGTGTGTGTGCGCTCTGACCCCTGCAGGTGTGTGTGTGTGCGCTCTGACCCCTGCAGGTGTGTGTGTGTGTGTGTGTGTGCTACGACCCCTGCAGGTGTGTGTGTGTGCGCTCTGACCCCTGCAGGTGTGTGTGTGTGTGTGTGTGCTACGACCCCTGCAGGTGTGTGTGTGTGTGTGTGTGTGCTACGACCCCTGCAGGTGTGTGTGTGTGCGTGCTACGACCCCTGCAGGTGTGTGTGTGTGTGTGTGCTACGACCCCTGCAGGTGTGTGTGTGTGTGTGTGCTACGACCCCTGCAGGTGTGTGTGTGTGCGCTCTGACCCCTGCAGGTGTGTGTGTGTGTGTGTGTGTGCTACGACCCCTGCAGGTGTGTGTGTGTGTGTGTGTGTGCTACGACCCCTGCAGGTGTGTGTGTGTGCGTGCTACGACCCCTGCAGGTGTGTGTGTGTGTGTGTGCTACGACCCCTGCAGGTGTGTGTGTGTGTGTGTGCTACGACCCCTGCAGGTGTGTGTGTGTGCGCTCTGACCCCTGCAGGTGTGTGTGTGTGTGTGTGTGTGCTACGACCCCTGCAGGTGTGTGTGTGTGTGTGCGTGCTCTGACCCCTGCAGGTGTGTGTGTGTGTGTGCTACGACCCCTGCAGGTGTGTGTGTGTGTGTGTGTGCTACGACCCCTGCAGGTGTGTGTGTGTGTGTGCTACGACCCCTGCAGGTGTGTGTGTGTGTGTGTGCTACGACCCCTGCAGGTGTGTGTGTGTGTGTGCTACGACCCCTGCAGGTGTGTGTGTGTGTGTGTGCGTGCTACGACCCCTGCAGGTGTGTGTGTGTGTGTGTGTGTGCTACGACCCCTGCAGGTGTGTGTGTGTGTGTGCTACGACCCCTGCAGGTGTGTGTGTGTGTGTGCTACGACCCCTGCAGGTGTGTGTGTGTGTGTGCTACGACCCCTGCAGGTGTGTGTGTGCTACGACCCCTGCAGGTGTGTGTGTGTGTGTGTGTGCTACGACCCCTGCAGGTGTGTGTGTGTGTGTGTGTGCTACGACCCCTGCAGGTGTGTGTGTGTGTGTGCTACGACCCCTGCAGGTGTGTGTGTGTGTGTGCTACGACCCCTGCAGGTGTGTGTGTGTGTGTGCTACGACCCCTGCAGGTGTGTGTGTGTGCTACGACCCCTGCAGGTGTGTGTGTGTGCTACGACCCCTGCAGGTGTGTGTGTGTGCTACGACCCCTGCAGGTGTGTGTGTGTGTGCTACGACCCCTGCAGGTGTGTGTGTGTGTGTGTGCTACGACCCCTGCAGGTGTGTGTGTGTGTGTGTGCTACGACCCCTGCAGGTGTGTGTGTGTGCGCTCTGACCCCTGCAGGTGTGTGTGTGTGTGTGTGTGCTACGACCCCTGCAGGTGTGTGTGTGTGTGTGTGTGTGCTACGACCCCTGCAGGTGTGTGTGTGTGTGTGTGTGTGCTACGACCCCTGCAGGTGTGTGTGTGTGTGTGTGTGTGCGTGCTCTGACCCCTGCAGGTGTGTGTGTGTGCGTGCTCTGACCCCTGCAGGTGTGTGTGTGTGTGTGCTACGACCCCTGCAGGTGTGTGTGTGTGTGTGTGTGTGTGCTACGACCCCTGCAGGTGTGTGTGTGTGTGTGCTACGACCCCTGCAGGTGTGTGTGTGTGTGTGCTACGACCCCTGCAGGTGTGTGTGTGTGTGTGCTACGACCCCTGCAGGTGTGTGTGTGTGTGTGTGCTACGACCCCTGCAGGTGTGTGTGTGTGTGCTACGACCCCTGCAGGTGTGTGTGTGTGTGTGTGTGTGTGCTACGACCCCTGCAGGTGTGTGTGTGTGTGTGTGTGCTACGACCCCTGCAGGTGTGTGTGTGTGTGTGTGTGCTACGACCCCTGCAGGTGTGTGTGTGTGTGCTACGACCCCTGCAGGTGTGTGTGTGTGTGTGTGTGTGCTACGACCCCTGCAGGTGTGTGTGTGTGTGTGTGTGCTACGACCCCTGCAGTTGTGTGTGTGTGTGTGCTACGACCCCTGCAGGTGTGTGTGTGTGTGTGTGTGCTACGACCCCTGCAGGTGTGTGTGTGTGTGTGTGTGCTACGACCCCTGCAGGTGTGTGTGTGTGTGTGTGTGCTACGACCCCTGCAGGTGTGTGTGTGTGTGTGCTACGACCCCTGCAGGTGTGTGTGTGTGTGTGCTACGACCCCTGCAGGTGTGTGTGTGTGTGTGTGTGTGTGCTACGACCCCTGCAGGTGTGTGTGTGTGTGTGCTACGACCCCTGCAGGTGTGTGTGTGTGTGTGTGTGTGCTACGACCCCTGCAGGTGTGTGTGTGTGTGTGCTACGACCCCTGCAGGTGTGTGTGTGTGTGTGTGTGTGCTACGACCCCTGCAGGTGTGTGTGTGTGTGTGCTACGACCCCTGCAGGTGTGTGTGTGTGTGTGCTACGACCCCTGCAGGTGTGTGTGTGTGTGTGTGTGCTACGACCCCTGCAGGTGTGTGTGTGTGTGTGTGTGCTACGACCCCTGCAGGTGTGTGTGTGTGTGTGTGTGCTACGACCCCTGCAGGTGTGTGTGTGTGTGTGTGTGCTACGACCCCTGCAGGTGTGTGTGTGTGTGTGCTACGACCCCTGCAGGTGTGTGTGTGTGTGTGTGTGCTACGACCCCTGCAGGTGTGTGTGTGTGCTACGACCCCTGCAGGTGTGTGTGTGTGTGTGTGCTACGACCCCTGCAGGTGTGTGTGTGTGTGTGTGCTACGACCCCTGCAGGTGTGTGTGTGTGTGTGCTACGACCCCTGCAGGTGTGTGTGTGTGTGTGTGTGCTACGACCCCTGCAGGTGTGTGTGTGTGTGTGCTACGACCCCTGCAGGTGTGTGTGTGTGTGTGCTACGACCCCTGCAGGTGTGTGTGTGTGTGTGTGCTACGACCCCTGCAGGTGTGTGTGTGTGTGTGTGCTACGACCCCTGCAGGTGTGTGTGTGTGTGTGTGTGTGCTACGACCCCTGCAGGTGTGTGTGTGTGTGTGTGTGCTACGACCCCTGCAGGTGTGTGTGTGTGTGTGCTACGACCCCTGCAGGTGTGTGTGTGTGTGTGCTACGACCCCTGCAGGTGTGTGTGTGTGTGTGCTACGACCCCTGCAGGTGTGTGTGTGTGTGTGCTACGACCCCTGCAGGTGTGTGTGTGTGCGTGCTCTGACCCCTGCAGGTGTGTGTGTGTGTGTGTGCGTGCTCTGACCCCTGCAGGTGTGTGTGCGTGCTCTGACCCCTGCAGGTGAGTGTGTGTGTGTGTGCGTGCTCTGACCCCTGCAGGTGTGTGTGTGTGTGTGTGCGCTACGACCCCTGCAGGTGAGTGTGTGTGTGTGTGTGCTACGACCCCTGCAGGTGTGTGTGTGTGTGCTACGACCCCTGCAGGTGTGTGTGTGTGTGTGCTACGACCCCTGCAGGTGTGTGTGTGTGTGTGCTACGACCCCTGCAGGTGTGTGTGTGTGCGTGTGTGTGTGCGTGCTCTGACCCCTGCAGGTGTGTGTGTGTGTGTGCGCTACGACCCCTGCAGGTGTGTGTGTGTGTGTGCGTGCTCTGACCCCTGCAGGTGTGTGTGTGTGTGTGCGCTACGACCCCTGCAGGTGTGTGTGTGTGTGTGCGCTCTGACCCCTGCAGGTGTGTGTGTGTGCGCTACGACCCCTGCAGGTGTGTGTGTGTGTGCGTGCTCTGACCCCTGCAGGTGTGTGTGTGTGTGTGCGTGCTCTGACCCCTGCAGGTGTGTGTGTGTGTGTGCGCTCTGACCCCTGCAGGTGTGTGTGTGTGTGTGCGTGCTCTGACCCCTGCAGGTGTGTGTGTGTGTGTGCGCTACGACCCCTGCAGGTGTGTGTGTGTGTGTGCGCTCTGACCCCTGCAGGTGTGTGTGTGTGTGTGCGCTCTGACCCCTGCAGGTGTGTGTGTGCGCTCTGACCCCTGCAGGTGTGTGTGTGTGTGTGCGTGCTCTGACCCCTGCAGGTGTGTGTGTGTGTGTGCGCTACGACCCCTGCAGGTGTGTGTGTGTGTGTGCGCTCTGACCCCTGCAGGTGTGTGTGTGTGCGCTACGACCCCTGCAGGTGTGTGTGTGTGTGCGTGCTCTGACCCCTGCAGGTGTGTGTGTGTGTGCGTGCTCTGACCCCTGCAGGTGTGTGTGTGTGTGCGTGCTCTGACCCCTGCAGGTGTGTGTGTGTGTGCGTGCTCTGACCCCTGCAGGTGTGTGTGTGTGTGTGTGCGTGCTCTGACCCCTGCAGGTGTGTGTGTGTGTGTGCGTGCTCTGACCCCTGCAGGTGTGTGTGTGTGTGTGCGCTACGACCCCTGCAGGTGTGTGTGTGTGTGTGCGTGCTCTGACCCCTGCAGGTGTGTGTGTGTGTGTGCGCTACGACCCCTGCAGGTGTGTGTGTGTGTGTGCGCTACGACCCCTGCAGGTGTGTGTGTGTGTGTGCGCTCTGACCCCTGCAGGTGTGTGTGTGTGTGTGCGCTCTGACCCCTGCAGGTGTGTGTGTGTGTGTGCGTGCTCTGACCCCTGCAGGTGTGTGTGTGTGTGTGTGTGTGTGTGTGCGTGCTCTGACCCCTGCAGGTGAGTGTGTGTGTGTGTGCGTGCTCTGACCCCTGCAGGTGAGTGTGTGTGTGTGTGCGTGCTCTGACCCCTGCAGGTGTGTGTGTGTGTGTGCGTGCTCTGACCCCTGCAGGTGTGTGTGTGTGTGTGTGTGTGCGTGCTCTGACCCCTGCAGGTGAGTGTGTGTGTGTGCGTGCTCTGACCCCTGCAGGTGTGTGTGTGTGTGTGTGTGCGTGCTCTGACCCCTGCAGGTGTGTGTGTGTGTGTGTGCGTGCTCTGACCCCTGCAGGTGTGTGTGTGTGTGTGTGCGTGCTCTGACCCCTGCAGGTGTGTGTGTGTGTGTGTGCGTGCTCTGACCCCTGCAGGTGTGTGTGTGTGTGTGTGCGTGCTCTGACCCCTGCAGGTGAGTGTGTGTGTGTGTGCGTGCTCTGACCCCTGCAGGTGTGTGTGTGTGTGTGTGCGTGCTCTGACCCCTGCAGGTGTGTGTGTGTGTGTGTGTGTGTGTGTGTGTGTGTGTGCGTGCTCTGACCCCTGCAGGTGAGTGTGTGTGTGTGCGTGCTCTGACCCCTGCAGGTGTGTGTGTGTGTGTGTGCGTGCTCTGACCCCTGCAGGTGTGTGTGTGTGTGTGTGTGTGCGTGCTCTGACCCCTGCAGGTGTGTGTGTGTGTGTGTGTGTGTGTGTGTGTGCGTGCTCTGACCCCTGCAGGTGTGTGTGTGTGTGTGTGTGTGTGTGTGTGTGCGTGCTCTGACCCCTGCAGGTGTGTGTGTGTGTGTGTGTGTGTGTGTGCGTGCTCTGACCCCTGCAGGTGTGTGTGTGTGTGTGTGTGTGTGTGTGTGCGTGCTCTGACCCCTGCAGGTGAGTGTGTGTGTGTGCGCGCTCTGACCCCTGCAGGTGAGTGTGTGTGTGTGTGCGCTACGACCCCTGCAGGTGTGTGTGTGTGTGTGCGCTCTGACCCCTGCAGGTGAGTGTGTGTGTGTGCGCTCTGACCCCTGCAGGTGTGTGTGTGTGTGTGTGTGTGTGCGCTACGACCCCTGCAGGTGTGTGTGTGTGTGTGCGTGTGCGCTACGACCCCTGCAGGTGTGTGTGTGTGTGTGTGCTACGACCCCTGCAGGTGTGTGTGTGTGTGTGTGTGTGCGCTACGACCCCTGCAGGTGTGTGTGTGTGTGTGTGCTACGACCCCTGCAGGTGTGTGTGTGTGTGTGCTACGACCCCTGCAGGTGTGTGTGTGTGTGTGTGTGCGCTACGACCCCTGCAGGTGTGTGTGTGTGTGTGTGCTCTGACCCCTGCAGGTGTGTGTGTGTGTGTGTGTGTGCTCTGACCCCTGCAGGTGTGTGTGTGTGTGCGTGCTCTGACCCCTGCAGGTGTGTGTGTGTGTGTGTGCTACGACCCCTGCAGGTGTGTGTGTGTGTGTGCTACGACCCCTGCAGGTGTGTGTGTGTGTGTGTGTGCGCTACGACCCCTGCAGGTGTGTGTGTGTGTGCGTGCTCTGACCCCTGCAGGTGTGTGTGTGTGTGTGTGTGTGCGCTACGACCCCTGCAGGTGTGTGTGTGTGTGTGTGCTACGACCCCTGCAGGTGTGTGTGTGTGTGTGCTACGACCCCTGCAGGTGTGTGTGTGTGTGTGTGTGCGCTACGACCCCTGCAGGTGTGTGTGTGTGTGTGTGCTCTGACCCCTGCAGGTGTGTGTGTGTGTGTGTGCGTGCTCTGACCCCTGCAGGTGTGTGTGTGTGTGCGCTACGACCCCTGCAGGTGTGTGTGTGTGTGTGTGCTCTGACCCCTGCAGGTGTGTGTGTGTGTGTGTGCGTGCTCTGACCCCTGCAGGTGTGTGTGTGTGTGTGTGTGTGCGCTCTGACCCCTGCAGGTGTGTGTGTGTGTGTGTGCTCTGACCCCTGCAGGTGTGTGTGTGTGTGTGTGCGTGCTCTGACCCCTGCAGGTGTGTGTGTGTGTGCGCTACGACCCCTGCAGGTGTGTGTGTGTGTGTGTGCTCTGACCCCTGCAGGTGTGTGTGTGTGTGTGTGCGTGCTCTGACCCCTGCAGGTGTGTGTGTGTGTGTGTGTGTGCGCTCTGACCCCTGCAGGTGTGTGTGTGTGTGTGTGTGTGCGCTCTGACCCCTGCAGGTGTGTGTGTGTGTGTGCGTGCTCTGACCCCTGCAGGTGAGTGTGTGTGTGTGTGCGTGTGTGTGTGCGTGCTCTGACCCCTGCAGGTGAGTGTGTGTGTGTGCGCGCTCTGACCCCTGCAGGTGAGTGTGTGTGTGTGTGTGCGCTCTGACCCCTGCAGGTGTGTGTGTGTGTGTGTGTGTGTGTGTGTGTGTGTGTGTGTGCGTGCTCTGACCCCTGCAGGTGAGTGTGTGTGTGTGCGCGCTCTGACCCCTGCAGGTGAGTGTGTGTGTGTGTGTGTGCGTGCTCTGACCCCTGCAGGTGAGTGTGTGTGTGTGTGCGTGCTCTGACCCCTGCAGGTGAGTGTGTGTGTGTGTGCGCTACGACCCCTGCAGGTGTGTGTGTGTGTGTGCGCTCTGACCCCTGCAGGTGAGTGTGTGTGTGTGCGCTACGACCCCTGCAGGTGTGTGTGTGTGCGCTCTGACCCCTGCAGGTGTGTGTGTGTGTGTGTGTGTGTGCGCTACGACCCCTGCAGGTGAGTGTGTGTGTGTGCGCTCTGACCCCTGCAGGTGTGTGTGTGTGTGTGTGCGCTACGACCCCTGCAGGTGTGTGTGTGTGTGTGTGCGCGTGTACTCACGGTCACGTGTGTTCTTCTGCTCTCAGATCGGCCGACATCGCTCTGGTCGCCGGCGGAAACCGCAAGCGCTGGATCATCGCCACGGAGAGCATGGAGGCGGGAGACGTGATCAAGACGAGCAGCGCCATCGGCCGCATGGCGGTTCTGGCCCGAGAGGGAGACGCACATCCGCTGGGAGCGCTAGCCGTCGGGACGCTCGTCAACAACCTGGAGCTGCAGCCGGGGAAGGGAGCGCAGTACATCCGCGCCGCAGGTGCGCACACACACACACACACACACACACACACGCGTGATGTTGAGGGAGTGCTCATACACACACACACACACACACACACGTGATGCATGAGGGA
>JAWRVZ010001044.1:32500-43909 GCA_037043235.1 Rhodeus uyekii
GGACGTCCTGTTTAATGGTTTTACGCCAGATCACAGAGCGCTCGACGTACATGTGCATTGCAAAGTGACCAAATGCATTGTAAATCACCACATGCGCCGTAGGCGTGTATGCTAAGCCAGTGGTCCCCAACCCCCGGTCGAACTGCCACCGGGCCGCGGAGCGCATTCGCGGAAGCGGCTGTGGCGATGTGACTATGGAGACGTTTGAACAGTCTCCGCACCCATCCTGGCGTCAACAATCTCGCGCGGACCCATCATCCATCTCACTCGCAACCCCCCCCCCCCCCCCCCGCCCCCGTCAACAATCTCGCGCGGACCCATCATCCATCTCACTCGCAACCCCCCCCCCCCCCCCCCCCCCCCCGCCCCCGTCAACAATCTCGCGCGGACCCATCATCCATCTCACTCGCAACCCCCCCCCCCCCCCCCGCCCCCGTCAACAATCTCGCGCGGACCCATCATCCATCTCACTCGCAACCCCCCCCCCCCCCGCCCCCGTCAACAATCTCGCGCGGACCCATCATCCATCTCACTCGTAACCCCCCCCCCCCCCCCGCCCCCGTCAACAATCTCGCGCGGACCCATCATCCATCTCACTCGCAACCCAACCCAAACCCCCCCCGCCCCCGTCAACAATCTCGCGCGGGTTGGGGACCACTGTGCTAAGCGACTCCATTGATAAGGACTATCATGACTCCACTTAATCTCTTTCGCCATACAACTCCTGTCAAGATGTACACTAGTGATGTAACTATGGTAATTCCCGCGAACTACTGAAACTCCGCCTACTGCGGGGATCGCGAAAGCCAACAGCGAGAACTATGGCCATAAACTAATTGATAACTATGCACAAACGTGCGGGGATCGCGAAACTGTGAGAGATGTGTTATATTGTAACAGGCATAAAATTATTGTGCTTTATGACGTAGTAGTACTGTAACAGGGACTTCCAAAAATAATACCTGGGACTTCCAAAAACTAACATCTGGAAGTCTGGACTTCCAAAAAAAAAATCTTAGTGGAAGCGCTGTAAGTCGCTCGTAAACCGAGGTATTACTGTATTAAACTGAACAGTGTCCATCATCATCATCTGATCTTATTCACTCCAGTAACATCCTTCATTCTAGCCTCATCACTTCCTGTATCAGCAGAGGGGTGTGGCCTGTATCAGTGGAGGGGAGGGGCGTGGTCTGTATCAGCGGAGGGGTGTGGCCCGCATCAGTGGAGGGGCGTGGCCTGTTTCAGCGGAGGGGTGTGGTACGTACCAGTGGAGGGGTGTGGCCCGTACCAGTGGAGGGGTGTGGCCCGTACTAGTGGAGGGGTGTGGTCTGTACCAGTGGAGGGGCGTGGTCTGTATCAGCGGAGGGGTGTGGCCCGCATCAGTGGAGGGGCGTGGCCTGTTTCAGCGGAGGGGTGTGGTCCTTACCAGTGGAGGGGTGTGGCCCGTACTAGTGGAGGGGTGTGGTCCGTACCAGTGGAGGGGCGTGGCCTGTATCAGTGGAGGGGCGTGGCCTGTTACTGTAGTGATTTCAGGAAATATCCCTAAAGCATGTTTGTTGTTGTCCATCACATTGATCGGTTCTGCCGCAGTTCTAGCGGTTTATCAATCACTATTTCCTGAAGAATCTCACGCACAAACACTCTCACACTCACACACACACACACACACTCACCTCCTCTGTCTGTAGGTGAGCATGGCTTCAGAGATGGGAAACTGATGAGACACATTTGCTCCAGCCAGATACTGAATGATCCTTCCAGCCACATCAACCGTGTCTGTGAGACGACAGCAACTCAAGCTCAACATCATTATATCGGCTCAAACCTGCACGTGTGTGTGTGTGAGTGAGTGAGTGAGTGAGTGAGTGAGTGAGTGTGAGAGAGTGAGTGTGTGACACTGAACGGCTCAGTTAAGGGTTGTTATCGTCGGTCTCACACACACACACACACACACACACACGTCACCTGCACTCGGCGGCTCTGGCCGGCAGAACAGCTCTCTCCACGCCGGCTCCATGAACATGCTGCTGAATCTGCTGTCGATGGATGACACGTACTTGGCGAGAGGATGGGAGCCTGCGAAACACACACAGGCAGTGTGTGACACACCAGCGTCATGAACCGGACACAGGTGTGAGATCAGCGGCTCACCGATCGGGATGATGAGGAAGCGGATGTAGCTCAGCCAGTCCGGCGTCTTGTTGGCCAGTTGCTCCACGAAGCAGCGCAGGACGGAGCTGAGGTAGCTCTGATCGCCGGCCACGCCCACCTTCACTGTGGGCGGAGTCTGAGCATTACAGTTACAGCTGCAGGAGTCACATGACACGCATCACATGACCAGCAACACGCATGACACACACAACTGGAATGATGCAGATTACAAACATCAATACTATAACAAGAAGTAGAACTAGATAGAGGAAGTTTATGATATAAACTTCAGTTGGCTTGAGAAAGCCTATCCTGAAAGTTAAATTTATTTGTAAAAGCTTAAAAAGTTGTTTAAGTTTACAGATAGATAGATGGAAAGAATTAGATCTTGAGCATATATACACTTGTTAGTTATTGCTTTGCGTTGTTTCTAGGCAGTTACTAAGGTGTCGTTATGTTCTTTGATCATAATTTAATCTTTAATCAATTGATGATCAATTCTGCTAGCAAGATTTAATGTTAATTATCTTGTTGCTAGCAAGATTTAGTATGAATTCCGAAGTCATTAGCAACATTTAACATAAATAAGCATGTTGCTGGCAAGAATTCGCTGAATTAGCATATTGGTAGCAAGATTTATTGTTAATTAACAAGTTGCTATCAAGATTTAGCATGATCTAGCATGTCACTAGTGAGAATTTGCGTGATCTAGCATATTGCTAGCAAGATTTAACGTTAATTAACAAGACGCTATTGACATTTAGTGTGAACTAACATCTCGCTAGTGAGATTTGTTAATTCGTAGGTCGCTTGTGAGATTTAACATGAGTTAACATGTCACTGACGAGATTGAATGTTATTTAACAAGTCACTAGTGAGATTTAATGTTTTAAAGAACACAAGAGTCAGTTGACGCAGAGACTGGAGGTTATTGATGATTCAGCTGAACAGTGAGTGGTCTGAAATATCAAAGAATAATAATGAATATTAAATATAAATCTAAAATAAACAACATTTACATTGGTAATAAACATGAGTAAATAATTAATTGATTACAGAAGTGTTGCAATACTTGGTTAGTGCACAAAATGGCATCTAGGGAACATACATGGAGTTTTTTCATCATGAGGGATCATCGGTGTTGTAACGAAATACCAAAAAATAAATAACAATGCTTTTTGATCCCCAAAGTGTTGAAAATTGCAATTAGTTTATAAAAATGTTTACGGTTTAATTACATCCTTGGCTTTTAACGGTCAGTTTTCACTAATGTGAATACTTTGTTTTATTTCTATTTTAAAGATGTAATTAAGCATTATTAATATAGTCTTACCACTTTCTAAACAGACTGCAGTTCCACTGCATATATACGGAGCCCTTTATACATTTATTTACTATATAAATGTGTGTATAGATAGATATGTATGTGTGTGTATATATATATATATATATATATGTATATATATATATATATATATATATATATGTATATATATGTATATATGTGTGTGTGTGTGTGTGTATATAAAGCCTTTCTTCATGTGAAATAAAATAACTTAAATATTAGTATTTCTTAAATAATTCCTGCTAAAGTACAATGAGGAGAGTAATGCTGTTTTTTCTAATCTCAAGCAGTTTTCAGATTGACTCGATCTGCCATGTCAGACTTCAGTTCAACACGGAACACAGTTCAACATTATAGCAGATAAAGGAATCAACGCAATGTAATATTTGTATAAAGCCTTCCTCCATGGGAAACAAAATAACTTAAATATTAGTATTTTTAAAATAATTCCTGCTCATGTAATGCAGCAGAGTAATGCAGTTTTTTTGAACTCAAGCAGTTTACAGTTTGAAGCGATCTGCCATCGTTTTTGCATCCTTTTAAATACCTTATTTCATTTATTGTTTAAGTGTTCACAAAACATCGATCTATCAGCGAATCTGCTCAGGAAACGCGTTTGAACTCGAGAACAGGAGTCAGACTTTAGTTAAAAGCAGATAAAAGAATTAACACAATGTAACTATATACTCAAGAATTAGTTATAAATAACTTTGACTGTTAGACGCTGCATTTGAAGAGAGTCAGCGCGTGCTGCTCAGGGAAGCCGTTTACATGTGTCTTCCCCGTGCAAACACGAGCGAGAGTCAGAATTCGGCAATAAAGTACATAAATGAGCGCTATAAATAAACGTAGGCGCTTAGACGGTTATGCTTTGGCGCGAGTCCAGGAGGACGCGCGTTTAAACTTCACTTACCTTTCCTATAGTATCATAGTGCTCAACAGCGAAAATCCGTCGCCATGTAAAGACGAATGAGAGTCAGAATTTGGCCATATAAGTACATAAATCTTCAAGGAAACACGCTGCAGCGGTTACTTGATAATCGGAAACAATTTCCGTTTGATCATAAACTCTCTCACATAAATCTATTTTAGGAGATTATGATCTCTCTCTCCAGCAGTAATGGCGTCTTTGAAAAGCTTTGAGGCTTTGAATTGCAGCGCTCTGATTCGTTCAAACGTCAGTGCTCTCACTGACAGGGGTGTAATTTTGTGATATTATGTATGTAAAATAGAGAGATTTAACTTACTAATTAAAGTAAAAAATCGATTGTAGACCTGCAAGTTTTTTTTTCAGGATTTAAAAAAATAAAATGCATGCCCATTGGAATGGACATGTTCACACATACTGTATTGAAATGTATTATATATCAGGTGTAATGTTGTGATGTTACCAACAGATGGAGTGGACGCTCTATCTAAAATTCAGTTTTCACTTCATTAGTGAAAGTCTATGGAGATTTTATGACTTTAATCTTCAGTTTTATAAAAAATCATAAGTCTGATCAGTCTGAAAAGGGATAGCAACTCAAGTCAGAACAGGTCTGAAGTCTGAGCAGAGTTTAGTGGTTGTAGCTTTAAAGCTCTAGGAGGAGATGCTCTGAGAATTTTAGGTAAGAATAATAATAATAATAACTAGATAGAGGAAGTTTATGATATAAACTTCAGTTGGCTTGAGAAAGCCTAGCCTGAAAGTTACATTTATTTGTAAAAGCTTAAAAAGTTTTGAAAGTTTACAGATGGATAGATGGAAAGAATTAGATCTTGAGCATATATACTCTTGTTAGTTATTGCCTTGCGTTGTTTCTAGGCAGTTACTAAGGTGTCGTTATGTTCTTTGATCATAATTTAATCTTTAATCAATTGATGATCAATTTTGCTAGCAAGATTTAATGTTAATTATCTTGTTGCTAGCAAGATTTAGTATGAATTCTGAAGTCATTAGCAACATTTAACATAAATAAGCATGTTGCTGGCAAGAATTTGCTGAATTAGCATATTGTTAGCAAGATTTATCGTTAATTAGCTTGAAAAGTTTTGAGAGTTTAAACTTAAAAATAAGTTATAATTATGCTTTTTGATCCTCAAAGTGTTGGAAAATTGTAATTAGTTTATAAAAATGTTTACGGTTTAATTACATCCTTGGCTTTTAACGGTCAGTTTTCACTAATGCGAAAAATACTTTGTTTAATTTCTATTTTAAAGCTGTAATTAAGCATTATTAGTATAGGCTAATCACTTTCAAAAGAGACTGCAGTTACACTGCATGTATATGTAGCCTTTTATATATACTAAATAGATGTGTATGTATATATATATATATATATATATATATATATATATATATAATATGTATAGAGGTGTGTGTGTGTGTGTGTGTATATATATATATATATATATATATGATACTGTGAATAATACTTTGTTTTATTTCTATTTTAAAGCTGTAATTAAGCATTATTAATATAGGCTAATTACTTTCAAAAGAGACTGCAGTTACACCACAGTTACACTATATGTAGCCTTTTATATATACGAAATAGATGTGTGTGTATGTGTATATATATATATATATATATATATATATATATAAATGGTACTGTGATACTGTGAATAATACTTTGTTTTATTTCTATTTTAAAGATGTAATTAAGCATTATTTATGTAGTCTTACCACTTTCAAAACAGACAGCAGTTACACTGAATGTATATGGAGCCCTTTATATTTACAATATAAATGTAGATAGATATGCATGTATGTGTGTGAATAAATTTAGGCGCTATAAATAAACGTAGGCGCTTAGGCGTGGACGCGCGAATGCGGGAGGACGCGCGTATATGGAGCCTCTAATACATACTTTTTAGATGTATATGTAAATCCTTCCTTCATGGGAAACAAACTTAAATATTAGTATTTTTAAAATAATTCCTGCTAAAGTACAATGAGGAGAGTAATGCAGTTTTTTCTAATCTCAAGCAGTTTTCAGATTGACTCGATCTGCCATGTCAGACTTCAGTTCAACACGGCAATTATAGCAGATAAAGGAATCAACGCAATGTAATATTTGTATAAAGCCTTCCTCCATGGGAAACAAAATAACTTAAATATTAGTATTTTTAATATAATTCCTGCTCATGTAATGCAGCAGAGTAATGCAGTTTTTTTTAATCTCAAGCAGTTTACAGTTTGAATCGATCTGCCATGTTTTTTGCATCCTTTAAAAATCTTATTTCATTTACTGTTTAAGTGTTCACAAAACATCGATCTATCAGCGAATCTGCTCAGGAAGCGCGTTTGAACTCGAGAACAGGAGTCAGACTTTAGTTAAAAGCAGATATAAGAATTAACACAATGTAACTATATACTCAAGAATTAGTTATAAATAACTTTGACTGTTAGACGCTGCATTTGAAGAGAGTCAGCGCGCGCGCTGCTCAGGGAAGCCTTTTCCAATGTATATTGACTCACGAGCGAGAGTCAGAATTCGGCAATAAAGTACATAAATGAGCGCTATAAATAAACGTAGGTGCTTAGACGGTTATGCGTTGGCGCGAGTCCAGGAGGACGCGCGTTTAAACTTCACTTACCTTCCCCATAGTAATGTACTCCGTGGCCGAGTAAAGACGAATGAGAGTCAGAATTTGGCCATATAAGTGCATAAATCTTCAAGGAAACACGCTGCAGCGGTTACTTGATAATCGGAAACAATTTCCGTTTGATCATAAACTCTCTCACATAAATCTATTTTAGGAGATTATGATCTCTCTCTCCAGCAGTAATGGCGTCTTTGAAAAGCTTTGAGGCTTTGAATTGCAGCGCTCTGATTCGTTCAAACTTCAGTGCTCTCACTGACAGGGGTGTAATTTTGTGATATTATGAATGTAAAATAGAGAGATTTAACTTACTAATTAAAGTAAAAAATCGATTGTAGACCTGCAAGTTTTTTTTCAGGATTTAAAAAAATAAAATGCATGCCCATTGGAATGGACATGTTCACACATACTGTATTGAAATGTATTATATATCAGGTGTAATGTTGTGATGTTACCAACAGATGGAGTGGACGCTCTATCTAAAATTCAGTTTTCACTTCATTAGTGAAAGTCTATGGAGATTTTATGACTTTAATCTTCAGTTTTATCAAAAATCATAAGTCTGATCAGTCTGAAAAGGGATAGCAACTCAAGTCAGAACAGGTCTGAAGTCTGAGCAGAGTTTAGTGGTTGTAGCTTTAAAGCTCTAGGAGGAGATGCATTGAGAATTTTAGGTAAGAAGAATAATAATAATAATAATAATAATAATAAGTTTAGATACAATATCACTAAGTTGGCTTTCTCAAGCCAACTTAATAATAATAAGTTTAGATACAATATCACTAAGTTGTCTTTCTCAAGCCAACTTAACTAGAGAGGATAAAGTTCGTCGAGACAAACTTTAGAAGTTGGCTGAGAAGGTCCCACCGGAAACGTTAATTTTGCATGTTTGTAGCACAATTTAACATTAAATACAAAGTACGTTACGAAACCAGAAATTAACAGGTTGCTTAAGTCTTCTGGGTGGTTGCTAGGGCGTTGCTAGGCAATTTCTTAGGTATCTGGGGTGGTTGCTAAGGTGTTGCTAGGTGGTTGCTAGGGTAACCAGAGTGGTTGCTAGGGTGTTGCTCGGTGGTTGCTAGAGTAACCAGAGTGGTTGCTAGGGTGTTGCTAGGCGGTTGCTAGGGTAACCGGGGCGGTTGCTAGGGTATTTTGGGTGGTTGCTAGGGTGTTGCTAGGTGGTTGCTAGGGTAACCAGAGTGGTTGCTAGGCGGTTGCTAGGGTATTTTGGGTGGGTGCTAGGGTGTTGCTAGGCGGTTGCTAGGGTAAACAGGGTGGTTGCTAGGGCGTTGCTAGGCAGTTGCTAGGGTATTTTGGGCGGTTGCTAGGCAGTTGCTAGGGTAAACAAGGTGGTTGCTAGGGCGTTGCTAGGCAGTTGCTAGGGTATTTTGGGTGGTTGCTATCAAAAATCATAAGTCTGATCAGTCTGAAAAGGGATAGCAACTCAAGTCAGAACAGGTCTGAAGTCTGAGCAGAGTTTAGTGGTTGTAGCTTTAAAGCTCTAGGAGGAGATGCTCTGAGAATTTTAGGTAAGAAGAATAATAATAATAACTAGAGAGGATAAAGTTCGTCGAGACAAACTTTAGAAGTTGGCTGAGAAGGTCCCACCGGAAACGTTAATTTTGCATGTTTGTAGCACAATTTAACATTAAATACAAAGTACGTTACGAAACCAGAAATTAACAGGTTGCTAAGGTCTTCTGGGTGGTTGCTAGGGCGTTGCTAGGCAATTTCTTAGGTATCTGGGGTGGTTGCTAAGGTGTTGCTAGGTGGTTGCTAGGGTAACCAGAGTGGTTGCTAGGGTGTTGCTCGGTGGTTGCTAGGGTAACCAGAGTGGTTGCTAGGGTGTTGCTAGGCGGTTGCTAGGGTAACCGGGGCGGTTGCTAGGCGGTTGCTAGGGTATTTTGGGTGGTTGCTAGGGTGTTGCTAGGTGGTTGCTAGGGTAACCAGAGTGGTTGCTAGGCGGTTGCTAGGGTATTTTGGGTGGGTGCTAGGGTGTTGCTAGGCGGTTGCTAGGGTAAACAGGGTGGTTGCTAGGGCGTTGCTAGGCAGTTGCTAGGGTATTTTGGGCGGTTGCTAGGCAGTTGCTAGGGTATCTGGGGCGGTTGCTAGGGTGTTGCTAGGTGGTTGCTAGGGTAGACAGTGTGGTTGCTAGGCAGTTGCTAGTGTATCCAGGGTGGTTGCTAGGATGTTACTAGGTAGTTGTGAGGTCTTCTGGGTAGTTACTATGGCATTCCTAGCACAATTTAACACTTAGCTAACCACTATTAGCATGTAGCTATTCACTGCTAGCATATGTAGCATGTTGGAAGTCCTGTTTGCTAGCATGAGTCAATAGACCCAACCCCCATGTCTCTACGACACTCAGATCCAGAGATATAGGTCTGGCTAAACGGTTGCTAGGGTAATCCTTTGGTTGTTAGGGAGTGGCTTCATAGTGATCTTGAGACACTCATTGGTTGCCTGATTAAAAAGAGCCCTCCCCTTTGAGTGTACGATACTGTGATGCAGAGTTACATTCAATACAAAATCCCTATGTAAGTTACCATGAAGCATGAAGGGAATGAAACAGGAAACAGGAAGTGCAAGCACTTCCTGTTTCTTGTCCTTTGCCATATTAGGTAGAATGGCAACATCACTGATTCTGATTGGATGAGAAACGGTTGATAGAACCGCCTCTGCACTGACTCTCAGCAGCTGCAGTGTTTAGATTTGAATTTTGACAGTTGGAGTTTGAAATATCTTAACATTCCGCAATGCAAAGTCAATGGGACTTTTTTTCGGGCTTTTTTCGCCATTTTTAGGAAAACCGTAAGTCCGATCCCTTAGAAAAGATATAGCAACGCGAGTCAGAACAGGCCTGCGGCCTGTTCTGATTTTGGGGTCTGTAGCACTAACGCTGTAGGACGAGATGCGTTTAGAAAAAGGTGCTCAGAAGAATAATAAAAACTAGAGAGGATAAAGTTTGTCGAGACAAACTTTAGAAGTTGGCTGAGAAAGTCGCACCGGAACCTTTAATTTTGCATGTTGGTAGCACAATTTAACATTAACTATGAAATACGTTACGAAACCAGAAATTAACAGGTTGCCAAGTTGTTCTGGGTGGTTGCTAGGGTGTTGCTAGGAGGTTGCTAGGGTAAGCAGAGTGGTTGCTAGGGTAACCGGGGTGGTTGCTAGGGTAATCAGAGTGGTTGCTAGGGTAATCAGAGTGGTTGCTAGGGTGTTGCTAGGCGGTTGCTAGGGTAACCAGAGTGGTTGCTAGGGTATCCGGGGTGGTTGCTAGGGTAACCAGAGTGGTTGCTAGGGTGTTGCTAGGCAGTTGCTAGGGTAACTGGAGTGGTTGCTAGGGTGTTGCTTGGGTGTTGCTAGGCGGTTGCTAGGGTAACTGGAGTAGTTGCTAGGGTGTTGCTAGGGTAACCAGAGTGGTTGCTAGGCGGTTGCTAGGGTATTTTGAGTGGTAACTGGAGTGGTAACTGGAGGGTAACTGGAGTGGTTGCTAGGGTGTTGCTAGGGTAACCAGAGTGGTTGCTAGGCGGTTGCTAGGGTATTTTGAGTGGTTGCTAGGGTAACCAGAATGGTTGCTAGGCGGTTGCTAGGGTATCCTGGGTGGTTGCTAGGGTGTTGCTAGGCAGTTGCTAGGGTATTTTGGGTGGTTGCTAGGCAGTTGCTAAGGTATTCTTGGTGGTTGCTAGGCAGTTGCTAGGGTATTTTGGGTGGTTGCTAGGCAGTTGCTAGGGTATCTGGGGCGGTTGCTAGGGTGTTGCTAGGTGGTTGCCAGGGTATTTTGGGTTGTTACTAGGGTGTTGCTAGGCGGTTGCTAGGGTAAACAGGGTTGTTGCTAGGTCGTTTCTAGGCAGTTGCTAGGGTATTTTGGGTGGTTGCTAGGCAGTTGCTAGGGTATCTGGGGCGGTTGCTAGGGTATTGCTAGGTTAAACAGGGTGGTTGCTAGGGCGTTGCTAGGCAGTTGCTAGGGTATTTTGGGTGGTTGCTAGGGTATCTGGGGCGGTTGCTAGGGTGTTGCTAGGTGGTTGCTAGGGTAACTGGGGTGGTTTCTAGGCAGTTGCTAGGGTATCCAGGGTGGTTGCTAGGATGTTACTAGGTAGTTGTGAGGTCTTCTGGGTAGTTACAATGGCATTCCTAGCACAATTTAACACTTAGCTAACCACTATTAGCATGTAGCTATTCACTGCTAGCATATGTAGCATGTAGGAAGTCCTGTTTGCTAGCATGAGTCAATAGACCCAACCCCCATGTCTCTACGACGCTCAGATCCAGAGATATAGGTCTGGCTAAACGGTTGCTAGGGTACTCTGTTTGGTTGT